>VUQH01034295.1:0-11399 GCA_015106775.1 Etroplus canarensis
CTACCTTCCTGCTCTTCATCATATCAGTCAGCTCTCTCCCTTTACCAGTCATAGTCCCTACATTTAAAGTTCCTACTCTCACCTCCACCCTCCTACCTTTCCTTCTCTCTCTCTGCTTCCTAACACGCTTTCCCCCTCTCCCCCTCCTTGGTCTTCGGCCAACAGTAGCATAGTTTCCACCGGCACCCTGTTGGCTAACGGCACCGGAGGCGGTCGTTGTTAACCCGGGCCACGACCGATCTGGTATGGAAGTTGTGTTATGAATCCGCATATTTGATTTGGCAAAGTTTTTATGCCAGATGCCCTTCCTGACGCAACCCTCACCATTTACCCGGGCTTGGGACTGGCACTAGGACTACACTGGCCTGTGGGCCCCTGTGGCTGGTTTCACATCTTGAAATTGCATATAAATATTATGTTTCATCAAAGTGTTGTCTGATGTTTTAGTTTGTTATAGTCTATCAATAGCTCATCTGCCCTATGGATTATCATAGATAGTACAAAACAACATTATCAAAGCTAGTAATAATTCTTGTCTGAGTTTGTCTCAATACGGACACATTAGTCATTCAATCAATTGTTAATATAAAATTATCGATTTGTACTTTTATCTACACCTATATTTTATTGCTACTTACTGTTTTATAAAATCAGTAACATTTACTACTACCTTAAATCAAACCAAAAAATCCAGAAGACTTCTGTTAGGGTTTCACTGACAACATGAGACAACATGAGGAATTGTCAATAGCTGCTGTAACTTTGCTTTCAAGAGAAATGCAGATATCCTGATGTGTCAAGGCTGATCAATAGCTAACCCTCACACCATAAAAGCAATAACAGCTGTTTCTTGCAGGTAGAACAGGACCAACATATTAAGTGAGTGTTCTTTGAATAATGTGTTTCATTGACTTGGTCTCCTGTCTAGAGACAATGTGGAGCAAACAAATGCCAGAGGTCATTTGTAGGCAAGTTATTTTATTGTCTTTGGAATTACATCTATGCAGGATTCATTTTTGGTCCAGGCTTGTCATTGCCTTATCTTTCTGAAATTTGGCAAGTATAGGCATAGAGTGGGTATCAGTCAGTGGAGGACTCCTCAAAGCATTTATGTGTGTTATTTTGGACCTAATAACCATGTAAACAAATAAAAATTAAGAACTAATTCAATCCTCTCAGGAAATGACTTTGGTGATAGCTATAGAAAAGAGCTGAGATCAGTGTTGCCAGATTATTTCCAGCACTGTCCTGGGAATTTTTCCACAGTGTCTTATGGTCTCTGTCTGATCTCAGCTGAATCAAAGGGCAGTTTGTGTGCATATGCTGCGATAACTCTAAGGACAAATAAAACTTGCTCACATAGTTAAATACACATGCACCATCAGAAGTACACTTAATAACAAAAATTCTAACATAAAATGTTCAAACTGAATCGGAGGTTGAATAATGCAACTGTCTCATGGTTTCCCCATTTCTATCTCAGTCAGTATGTTGCTCACTGGATCTTGTAGTCCCATAATTGCACTTAACACAATTTTATGAACAGTCAGACAAACTAAAATAAGCCAGAGTGAGAGGTCATGTCAAAGTGTACTCAGTCACTTTTATATCCAGATCTGATGGAAGCTCTATTGCATTACTGTGTCCTCTCATTAGTGTAATGTTTAAGACTGTGAACTATATTTTCCATCCATCCATCCATTCATCCATCCATTTTCTTCTGCTTATCCATTTCCGAGTTGCAGGGGGCTGGACCCTATCCTGGCTGTTACAGGGTAATAGGCTTAGGTACACCCTGGACAGGTCACCAGTTTGTGGCGGGGCTAATATTTTACATCACCATCATCTACCTATATGTCAGAAAAGAGACACTATTCAACCCAAAATATCAGTTATATCAAGAACCTGGTCTCGCAACTTATTAAGTTGTTAGGTTGACAGCTCTGCAGCTAGTGTAACAATACTGAATAAAAAACAGACCTGCAGATCAGAGGTGGAAATTACAAATATTTTTTAATTTAAATAGTTTAACTTGCAGACTTTAAACACATGCTCACAGTGAGGTAATGTTCAGCACAAAATATGAGTGACTCAGTTTTGTAACTGAGTTATTGCTGCTTCCTACTGGCTCAAGTCAGTACAATATATCTAAAGCTGATTTTTTTTTTCAAAAAGGTTAATAGCTCAGGATGTTAGATCTTTCCTTTCTTTAATTGGCCTTTTAACCAGGAAGAAATCATGGTTTATCTGATAATTGTGATTTCAGTCACCAGTGAGGGGCATTGGATTCGTAATGGCTGCTGCTTATTAGAATCAGTTCAGTTTTAGAATATTGTGTTAAAGAGGTTTTGGACATGTACTTAATATTTAAGAGAATACTCATTCAGAACTGCAGAATTTTTAAAGTTCTCAGCCAGTTTTCATATTTACTGTATCTCCTTGCTGTTACTACAGTGAATACAGCTTTTTATTTTCTTTTTTTGCTCTTCCTTCACCCCAGTGCCAGCAGTGTCAACACCCTGTCTTTGATTCGCTTCTTGAATTTCTGATCTAACTAATTTCACAGTTATGGAAAATCATGTATGTTGTTGCTGAAACACTGCACCGACCTAAATATTAAATAACAAAAACTAAATGCAAAACTGAAGAAAAAAGGCTATGAGTAGTAACAGTAGTAGTTTAAGTTGTCAGAAAGCTGGCAGCGAAATGAATATATTCATCATGAAGCAACAAAGCCTCACCCTAGCATAACCATTCAACACACCACTGCAAATGAATATGCATCCCAAAAATGTGATTGATAATGCACTGTAAGCCTATTTAAGCAAAACCACTGTAGCAACAGACAAAAAACTATGTCAAACATTCAGTGTCCCAAATGTGTCTAATTTAAAACACAATTTCTCTTCAGAATGAAAGGCATTTCTACAACTACGCCATATGACTGCACCAATTTTATTAACTAAAATACAAAGGAATGTAAGCATGAAGCAGTATGAGCAACAGTGATTGTGTATGCGAAGAACAGGATGAGAATGTGCCTTCAAGAATCTTGTCTACTATTTTCAGTCAGACAAAAAAGTTCACCAGTGTAAAAAAAGAGTGATTCACGACCCTAAACAGCAGCAGAGCATCTTATTTTCTCCCAAAGGCCTCAGTGCCAGCTATTGTCACTGAAAAAAGATTATAGAGGACAAAAAACATTTTGACAAGTAGACAGCAGAAAAACACTTTTGGAAAACACTGACAAAAAAGAATGTGTTTTGGTTTGGAGACACCACAACTCACCGTTTCACATACCGAGCATCTCTTTGTTGCATCCCAGCTGAATAAAACATGTGCAGTTTGTGTGTTTATTGTTTGTTGTTTTTGTGTGTTTTCATGTACTCTATCTTTTAACACTGATGCTCCCGTTAGTCCATCTGTGGGCATAAAAGTTTTCTCACATAGAAAAACACGCATGCATCATCAGAATAACATTTATTAATGAAATTTGGAATATAAAATGTTCAAAGTGAATCAGAAATTGAATAATGCATGACTGTTTCATGGTTTTCCATTTCTGTATTAGTCAATATATTGCTCACTGGATCTTGTGGTTCCAAAACTGACTGCACAATAATCAACTAAAATACAAAGAGATGTAGGCATGAAACTGTGAGAAACAGTTATTGTGATGATCAGGATGTGAATGTGTCTTCAGTTGTATTCTCACTCCATGATCGATAAAAAAACAGTAGTTTTAGTAAGACCGAAAAGTTTACCAGTGTAAAAAAGAGTGATTTAAGAACCTGAAACAGCACCAGAGTATCTTAATTTCTCCCAAAGGCCTCAGTGCCAACTATTGTCACTGAAAGAAGATTATAGAGGACAAAAAAACATTTTGACAAGTAGAAAGCAAAAAAACACTTTTGGAAAGCACTAAAAAAAAGAATGTGTTTTGGTTTGGAGACACCACAGCTCACCGTTTCACATACCCAGAGTGATCATATGTAAATAGCATTTCAAAGCATATCAGCATCTATGCCAGTTTTAAAGACGCAGCCTTCAAATTAACATTTAGATGGAAGTGACACTTCAAGACCTCGAGAGTCAGAGATCAGGAAGGAGTGGGTGCAATAAAAAGAATATATCCATCAAAGTCATTTTGCATGCCCTAGGAGATGTATAAAGTGGGCTCACCCATTGGATTAGGAGACCATTAACTCAATTATTGACAGGTGTGTCTTATGATCTACCATGGAGAAGAATCTAGATCTGCTTATTTTCGTCTTCATGTCGCCACAAGCAACAGTGATCAGCAAGGATGGCCACTGAGTGTGTGATGGGCTATTTTTCTGTGTTGGTGCTCACACGTAAAATATCCTTCGGACACACTAAGCAGACATTCTAAGACGTAAGTCCAACCCTAACCTATGTACAGTTATTTGTAGCTAAATCTACTCCCTGCAATTTCTCACACATCTTTAAAGTCTCGCTCTCTCATCTCACCCTCACGCATCCTTTCCTGTCTCCCTTTGCTCAGTAATTCTTTCATAACATCATTCCCATATAAGGGCTATGGCGTCACTGTGCCCTCTCAACTCCTGGGTGGAACTTTCTTTATTTTTTCCCTCTCAGACCATGAAAGCCTGCACAATCAGATGATTGGCAGCTCCATTAAAGAGAAAGGCTAGCAAAAAGAGTGTGACTGTACTCCGAGCTCTATATGCTGCGCTCCTCAGCCAAGTACACAGCTACACAGAAGTATGAGTCTCTATTCTTGTGTCCTTACATAGACCTCCAAACAAAATGAACTGCCAAATATATTGGAGGTTTGAACTAAAGAAACCCACACATAGAACACACATGGGAAATATCATCCTGTCTCTGGGTGCTTTTTAAAATTTTCCCTTCTCTCACTTTTTTCTATGTGTTCAACAAGGTTGCCTCAATCTTTTCAGCCTGTTAATTCAATGAGCATCGCAAACAAAAAAAAGTTGGATTGATTGGCAAATGGTGTGTATCAAGGGGTTGAAACCTGGAGAAATATTACTTGGACAAAGATGTCCTGCTCTTTTTGCACAGATAAAAATCTGAGAAACATCAATATATCAAACCATATCACTAAATTAAGCTTTATTAATATTTAAAACAAAATGTAATTGTTTTAAATAGGCCAAGGGATTGTCAGTCTAATAAGATGTACATTTTTCATAATGCTAGTCTATGTCTTTTTCTTTTGAATACTGCTTCACCTGTAGCTACCAAGGACTGCCTGCTGTTACTAAGCCAACTGTGAACATCCAGCTGACCTGTCAGGGCTAGAGATTGTCCATAAAATTCAGCTGCTGTCTGCAGCTCTGAGGGAAGCTTATACATAATGAGACTGCAGCAGATTTGGCATTGGGTAGGGTGGCAGGGTATAAGCCATATTGTTCAGCTTGATGGAGAGCATGTGCCTGTAATGTCACCTATAGCAGGATGTCCATGTAGGCTAACGCAGTCAGTACAATACATCTGCTCTCCTTATCATTAAATAAACTGCCCCTGCAAATGCATGTTGTTGGAAAAAACCACTGGCACTATTTCCCTGTGCTCTTTGTTACTCTGAGTCGCTTTGATTACCAGGGAGATAAGAAAAAAATACTCATCAATAATGCAAAAATGCAATTAATGACTTCCCCACTTCTGTCAGATCTCCCATCCCGAACCCCTGCACTGCTGTATCTCCCCACCCCAACCCACCCCCACACTATTACGCACAGGAATAAGACAAATATGGAAATGGGAAGTCATTGCTTAACATTAGAAAAAGCACTATTTGGACTCTGGCCAAATGTGTTGTTAGTGTCCCACCCTCTTATAACTGTCTTAAATCTCCAGGCCACAGCAAATGGTCTGAATTACTTCCTTATGCCAACAATTTGAATCTCAACATCGCTCTTCTGAAACATTCATGCTTTTTTGCATTCTGAAACTGTAAACAAACACCAACAAGAGTGTAATTGCTTGTGTAATTGTAAGAAAAATTATGGCTTTGGTATTTGCACTAAATTTGGTCTGTTTTCAGTTGCTGGTGATGTAGGGAAAACCTTAATTCATCGGACATAGAAAAACATTTTCAGGATTTGTGTGAATATTAAAATTCATTTCCAGCGTATGCTCAAAATGCCTTCTTTTTTTGTCCCTGACCCTTTAAAGCATGTAGTCATTCTCTCAGATAAATGATTTTTTTTTTAAATGTCCTATACAGTGGGAGCTTATACAAGTTACAAGACAGACATTTAATCTCACCACCTGTCAGAAGCCATTTAACACAGAATTTAACAACCAATTTCAAGTGATCATCTGAATAACATGTTACTCATTGTGTCAGTACTGGTATGAGAATGTGTCTGTCTAAACAACACCTCAGCTTGCCGGATTTGAAGCTGACTGCAAAAGCTGACTGTACTGATGACGTTTTCAGTCACTGATATTAAACATATTAACATAATAAACAAGCATTGCTTTTGAACTGGTGTGTACTAGTGAGGGCAACTCTTATGCAGTATGTTTTGTATTTTGCCTCCTAAAAAACTGCATGTCCATGTTTCTTGACTGCTGGCTCGTCGTGCGTGTGTGTGTGGGTGGGTTTGCGTGTCAAAAACAACTGTGGTTAGAGCTTAATCTTTTCCAGATATGATCAGAGGTGGATATCAGTCCCCTAACCCGTCCTCGTCACGAAACTTAAACTTTTTTTTAGTAGGGTGTGTGCGTGTGTTTAGTGGGAGGAGGGGGGGTGTTTCAACAGCATCATGACCATCAGTGAGTAGGCTATGTAGCCTTCAGTGCAACGTGATAAAAGACCACCCCACCTACGCTGCTGATTGGCGTTACGCAGGTATCCAGCTATTATTTATTACCCCTAAGCTTGGACGCCTCATTTATCCTGACTGGATCTCACACTGGGATCTATCGGTTTTCACTCTACTCTAGACTTGGACGCACTCAGCTCACTTGTCAACCAAATTATCTGCTCGACAGAAAACAGGTACAGATAAAACGCATGTTTGAAAGCTTTAAAACTCTTTTTAAAAGCATTTTCAACAGTTATCTTGTTTTAGAGTGGATTTATATTTTTATATTTAAATTTCCTTTGACACTTTGGTCAAGGAACACAGAAGCACTGCGTTAAACTACTTTTTATGTCTTCTCAATAAATTAGTGATTATGATTAAGAAAATGTTTCACTTAATGTAATTGCGTAAATCTTCATTCGTGCGCTTTTACGCACCAGTTGCGCTGTGGGTTTTAACGCAGCAGGTTCCTTAATGAAAAGACTGTATTTTTCAATTATTTTTTGCACAGGTGGCGCTGATAAAATGAGAAGAGGATTGCTACTAGTGACTTTGTTCCTTATCATGAAATTTCGGTACAGCCACTGCAGATGCGAGGAGCCAGGATCGCCCAGATCAACTTCAGACGTACGTTCCGGGCGCGTAATGCAGGAAAAAAAATTAACAACACCTTAGAAAGAAACTGATTTTTTTTCTTTATCAATATTGCAGCAAACCGCAGGCTTAGATAACTTCAAGCGCAACATTCTGAAGCGGTATACCGACTTGGATTATGACAGCTTTGTGGGTCTGATGGGCAGAAGAAGTGCTGGTGAGTGTTGTTTTCGACGGGCGAACATACCTCGTCGATTCCTTTCAAAAGTTTCCAATAATATGATGGTGGTAACACTAATGCAAAGAACTAAAGATTCGATTATTTGATTTTTTCTATAAATGCCGACTTGTCGTGTTTCATAAAGATGTTTTCCTTTTGTCAGAAGCAAACGCTGTGCAGTCACCTCAAAAAAGTAAGACCTTTATTACTTCTAGAATGTATAAAATGACTGCGTTCAAGTCTTTGAAAATGTCAAATTACTACATTGCGTGGTCTGTATTCTTCTTATTAGGGGAAATGCATGACATTTTTGTTGGTCTTATGGGACGGAGAAACTCTGAGTCTGGTGAGTGTGACCATTCAAGCCTCAAATATCTTTGCCCTCTTAGATTTGTGGCCATATTCACATTTTCTATGTCTATGATACCCGTCACATGAACAATATGTCTTCTCTTACAGACAATGGTCCCTGGAGGAGAGAGTATCCAGAGAGGAGAGGCATTTTTCTCAACAAGTGTCGACTGAGGTGAGTGCCTCTTCTTTTTCACTTAGCAGACATTACCAAGTGTTCACTGTTAAAATCAAGTAAATTCTCAACCTGAATAATTAGGGATAAAGCCGATTTCAGATGAGTTTCTGAATATTTCTACTTCTTTAAAAGGTGCCATTTTCATGTCATCTGTGTGCTTTAGATTTCTTTTTGTAAATGTACAAAAACCATGACTGTATGAGTAGTACCTTATACATGGACTATGTGTTTTGTTGCAGGTTACTTCAGGGACTGTAAACATTCATCCTGAATGTTACCTTCATATGGCTACAATGACAGAAAATCACAGAGAGGAAAAACAGCAAATGAAATGTCTGATGGAAACAATTAAACAGATGTGATTCCCACTGTGTTTTAGCTGGCTTATGAAAGTGACCATACACTAAGCAGATTGTATTGTTTTATCTGGAGACAAAGCATAAATAGAAGTAATAAATTCTATTTCTTTATCATTTCATTCTTTTTATTTAAAATTCAAAATAAACATAATTTTTATACATAATTTATTCATTTAGATGTTGGTGCATTTTACTGTTGTTTACGAAGCTCGGATCAGGTTGACACAGCAATGTTCAGTCACAATATTGGGTTAAATAAAATCAGGTGCTACAGTGTTCTCAAACAGAAGCACAGTATACAGCATACAGTTTTACATTAGACCTCCACATGTAAATCAAAGGTAAAAAGAAAACGCTTTTTTACATCATGGTTGCCTTCATTCATGACAAATATCATACTACTCCTGGCTCTGGTTTTAAACTTTGTGATCATTAGTTTGATTTGCAAATCATTTAAAATGGAAATTATTTTTTCTGTAATAAAAATGTTACAGCAATTTGAAAGTTTTTTCTTATTTAAAATGCATGTATGTAAAAATAATAATTAAAATGTAACACCAGATGTGGAAAGGTACCAAAAAAGGTCTAACTATTTTGAGATGTTTTTTTAAAAAGTCAACATTACTGATTAAAAATTAATGACAAATTATAAAGATTTTCATACACTTACTTCTTTATCATTGTTTAAAATCAGAACAATACTCTTTCCGCATTACTCCAAGCACACTGTGACTGTACTAATGAATTCAAACACTGATTATGTTAGATAAGGCTAAATCAAGTGTGTATGTCAGTTAAAAACATAAAACCCATATGTAGCAACCATTGAATCATATATAAATTATAGCCTTTCTTAATGGGAATGCTTATGTTGTTAGCCCAGGTTAGAAGAATAACAACAACAGTTCCTTTTAAGTAACTACAGAGGGAAAGTAGCCACAAGTGCTCCTGATGTAGTTTCTTATGAAGATCACACACATTGCAGTTGAAATACATTAAGTCCTATACAGCTAATCAGTGAGTTTGTCTTATGTGACTGCAGTCCTGTTCACAGAGAGGTGGGAGTCCGAATTGTCTTTCTTCCTCTTCTCTGACACCATATCCTCTCTGGTTTGATTTCCACTAACAGTAAAGGCAGCAGTTGTATGATTCCTTCCATCCTTCACCCCCTGAACTGCTTTAGATCTCACTGTTACAGCTGTTTGTGAGAGTGGGATGACATTCAATCTGTGATGTAGGGGGGGCTGGTAGCGTGGAACATAACCATATGCTCTTAAGTGGTAGGTGTAATATTCCAGCATGTACATCAGCTCTGCTTCTACATAATGAAATGATACTGCCAGGTCTGAGCAACACTGTGGACCCTAAGGAAGAATAACACACAGATTACACATATAAACACAAGCAGAACACTAAAGGCAAAAAATGCAAAGCAACATATTCATAATATACTAAAACTGAGATGTATGAATGACCAGTTTCTCAAAATAAGTAGTCGTTTCCACCTTTGACCATCATAAAGTCCCATAGTAAATGTTATTCCACAACAATGGGGACTTCTTTAATGCACAAAAGAGAATGTGATAACTAATCATCCTTGTACAAAAAAGTTCACAATTGTCTCTGTTTTAGATAACCAATAATTGATTAACATGAATAACCACATATAGTCCAAAAGAAACAAGAGAGTGCCAAATAGGAACATTTCTCTTGCTAACAGGATTTTGTTGAGATCACCAGCACCAGTTCAGTGTAAAAATCTCATGTGGCGACCAAAACTAACGGCTAGTTTGTTTCCCCCTAACTGTAGGACTGGGTTCTAAGCATACATTTGTACCAAAGTTATTTAACAGTATATGTCTTCATTAGTGAGTATTCAGCAATAGGCCAGCATATATGCACTATATGGATAAAAGTATCACTGAATTCAGGTGTTTCATTCAGTCCCATTGACAGAGGTGGCATTACTGCAAAATCAAAGTGTTTAGGAACCTCAACAACTCAGCCACAAAGTGGCAAACCACATAAAGTTACAAAGCGGGGTCTCCGAGAGCTGAGGTAAATAGTGCATAAAAGTCGCCAATGCTCTGCTTACTCAATAACTGCAGAGTCCTAAAACTGCCTCTGGCATTAACATCAGCACAAAAACTGTGCACCCAAAGCTCCATGCTCTTCTTGTAGCAAGACTTACATCACCAAACACAATGCCAAGCACTGAACGGAATGGTGTAAAGCACGCTACCACTGGACTCTGGAGCAGTGAAAACCGTATTCTGTGGAGTGATTAATTTTTATTCATCACTCCACTTCATCACTTCATTCTTCTCTTTCTGACAGTCTGATAGGTGAGTGTGGGTTGGCGAATGCCAGGAGACCATTACCTGTCTGACTGTATTGTGACAACTGTAAAGTTTGGCGGAGGAGAGATAATGCTATGGGGTGTTTTTCTGGGTTGGCCTGGAACCCTTAGTTCCAGTAAAGGGAAATCTTACTGCTTCCATAATATCGACAATTCTATGCTTCCAACTTTGTAGAAAGAGTTTGGGGAAGGCCCTTTTCTGTTCCAGCATGACTGTGCCCAAGTGCACAAACCAAGGTCCATAAAGACATGGTTGCATGAGTTTGGTGTGGAAGAACTTAACTGGCTGGCACAGAACACTGACCTCAATCCCACTGAACACAAAGAATACACAGACACATTGAATGGAGACTGCAAGCCAGGCATTCTCTTCCATCATCAGCATCTAAAAAGTTGTATTTTTTGCTGCCCTTGTATTCCGCCCAAGAGGTCACCAGAGTGGATTAATCTACATTGGTAATTTGTCAGAAGTTTTACACCAGATGCCCTTCCTGACGCAACCCTCCATGGTGAGAGG
>VUQH01034299.1:0-15667 GCA_015106775.1 Etroplus canarensis
ATTTAGGAGCGCTTATTGTTCATTATGTGCGCACACAATGTGCATGTGTAATACATTTCTTAAAGCACACACTGAGCACAGACTCTCCTGTGACTCACAATTGCTGAGGCAGAGGAGGCTTGTTGCTTCTCCATTTATCTCTATTTTTGTTCTGTCATAACACACACACACACACACACACACACACACATATACAAAGCACTGATATGCACTGACTTTCCTTCCCTCCTCTTCACTTTTTCAGCACTGTTTCAAAATCCCTCTTATTCTTTTGTCATTCTTCTCTTATTTGTGACATGCTTTCGCTCTCATCTCAGCATTTCTTCTCTTATTTATGCTCTCAACATATGAAACTACGTGCCCCTTTTTGCAGCTCTCTCTTGACCAGAAATGCCTGGTTGACTCTTCCCCTACTGATGGCTTCTCACTGCATGCCAGCAACCACGGACACCTCAGTCACAAAAGCACTCCTGCCTGTGTTTGTGTGTGTAAGCCCTTAGTCACATTTCACACTGAACTATAATAGTTTTTTGGGCTGTTGGTTTACTTTCAAAAGTGTCTTTTGATGCCTATCTTCTCTCCTCTGGCTGGACTTTTGCTTCAGCCTGCAGGTTCTCTGGAAGCATCCCATCACTCTTCTCTATCTATGTGTCTATCTGTCCCTTTTCCTATGTCTCTTTCTGTGTGTGTTTATACCGTTTCTCTCTCTCATCTGTCCCAGATTAAAGGCTCGTCTCCACTCCAGAAACCTGCCAGCCTACATCCAGCTTGGAACAGGGTCACAGCACTGATCTTGTCCAAGAGGCTGCCTTTGAAGCAGGCTGGGACACATACATAGACACACACATACACACACATTTACTTACACATGCTATCTCTTGCCCTCTCCCTCTCTCTATGCGGTGATGAAGTGGCCAGGGTGTGACTCTCTTCTGCACTCTTCTAACGCCTTTTATTTTAATGAACTCAGCTAATACACAGGAACTGAGAAATGGAGTCCAGGGATGCTTTTCAGCCAATTTGTTGGAAGAGTAACGCCATCCATTCTTGGAGTTAATCTACTCATCTTTGTGCTAGAGCAAGATTCAATAAGGACACAGAGAATAAAGATTAGCAATGCTATTTAAAAGTTTCCACGTACAATTTGAAAAAAAAAATGTCTAAAGTAGATGCTTTTCAAAGAAGTCCAATCTTTTTAATTGTGATGACACATTTGCTGTTTCTGTCTCGTTTGATGAGTGTGCTATGGATCTGTTTTAACTCTGAAATGTTAAACAATGGTCCTGTCTTTGTCCAGCTTCACTTAACAAAAAAAAAAAAAAAAAAAGTTTTTCAGAACACCTTGAAAACTTGGAGTGGTGGTCGACCATGTCGCTGCCACATTATCCACCGATAATTAATTCCAGGAAGTGTGAAGTGTGTCACGCTAAAAAGCAGGGTGCCATTTGATATTCATGAGGTGTCATCCTGTTTCAAATGTCCCCTCCGGTGTTAGCGTGACAAAATGCAGTTCTGTTCAATCCTGGGCCTCCCACAGATCTTAACTGGAGACTCATCACTCATTTCCGGTGTGTGGTCGGAGAATGGGAGGGTTCAGCCTGGAGTGTGCGCACACTTGTGCATCAAGGTGAGGGATTCCAATCTGGCAGGCGTTTTTCTTCTCTGAGGCCAAGCCTGACTGACCATTAATGTCCTGTGATGTTTAGTCTCTTATTGGCCATCGAGGCCAATTCAGTCATGTGCACAGAAAGGGCTCCTGCAGAGACTTGTCTATTTTCCCTTTACAGGCGCTTTTTACAGCGAAGGTTCAAATAACCATTTCATAAGATGGTAACTCGAAGAAAGACTACAATATTTTTTTTTTTTAAGTAAGAGTTTTCAATGCCATGTCCTGGGGTAAAATAGCAGGAAGATGTATGGTAATCGCTTTGTGTGACACAACACCCATTTTAGTTAATAATAGGATTGTTGAAGTCTACAATCTACACTCTCTTTAAGCCAACCTTAAACTTTAAATCCATGTTTTTCTTCCTGCGTGTGTGTGATCTTTTGTGGAAAAGAACAAAAAGAAAACAGAATAAATAGCACTTAATGTCAAAACATTTTCTGTCAAAATCCTGTTGTATTACAAGCAGCACATCTCAAATATATTATTTTTTTTAAAAAGTATTACAATTACAAAAGCACTTCATTTACATATAAATATGAAACTCACTGTTACACATGAGTACAAGTCAATTTCACAGATTTTTCGCAGATGTTTTGCTTACTTGGTTTTCTTTGGATGAGAGACAAAGAACACTCGTCTTGATATACACTTAACTGTATAACAAAATGTACATATTTACTGAGACATTCAAGGCTGAAATAATAAACTGTGCAACCTACAGAGGATATAAAGTCTGCACACTCCTGTTAAAATGCCAGGGTTTTGTGACCTATAACCACTACAGTTCAGTTGAAAATCAGAGTGCGGAGGGGGATAGTAGTCAGTACACAACTGCCATCTGTTAAAGTGACTTGGATTAAACATCAAATAAATTACAACTGCTCTGGTAGGATTTTCTGACATTTACTTAGTTGCATCTTACAGCAAAAGCCACGCTCCACAAAGAGCTTACAGAGAATCAAAGGGATCTCATTGTTGAGAGGTATCAGTCAGGAGAAGGGTACAAAAGAATTCCAACGACTTCAAATACACCAAAGGATGCAGTGAAGACATTCATCGACAACTGGAGAAAATATGTCACAACGGTGACATTACCAAGAACTGGACGTCCCTCCAAAGTTGATGAAAAGACTAGAAAAACTGTTTAGAACTGCTGCCAAGATGCCTTTAGCAACATTAAAGGAACTGCAGGATTTTCTGTCTCGAACTGGACACGCACTACATGTGACAACAATCTCTGTGTTTTTCATATGTCCAGGCTATGGGGTAGAGTGGCAAGAAAGAAGCCTTTTCTAATAGAGAATAACATTCCAGCCAAATAAATTTTGCATCAACATACATAAAGCGTTCCAAAAGCATGTGCGGGTCTGATGAGAGCAAGGTTGACCTTTTTGGTTTTATTTCTGAAAGGTATGCACATCACCTAAATAACGTCATACCCATGATGAAGCATGGTGGTGGCAGCATCATGCTTTGGGGCTGTTTGACCCCAGCTAGAAGAGAAGCTTTAGTGAAGATGCGTGCTGAGCAAGATCTCTGTAGGTCCGCTTTTTAAGCTCAGTGACATCAGCAGTGGCCTGTGCTAGAAACAGAAATCCCCGGAGGCCGTTTGGGTTTTAAGGATGCAGTTACGTCAAATGAAATGTCAACCGACCCTTAGGTTATGTTCACACTGCCAATTTTGACGTTTTTTTGCTGAGATCTGATTTTGTTAGTGTGGTTGTTCACATTGTATTTTAATGGAACGGCCATCAGACTCCAGTGTGAACAGTCTCCGCCCCTGAAGTGACACGCATGTGTAGAAAAAGAAGAAAAATGAAGTAAATACGGGTGCTACACATATCAGCATGTTAGTAAAAACCTCACTTTCTTTTCACTGACTAGCTCCATCAACGCTGTCTGCCATGCTTGTTTTGTCCATTGTTTACATTTGATCTTGCCTCCTCCGGCGCAGAATTATGACGTGCGACCGTTCAGACTGAAGTCGCTTTGAAAAACATCGGCTATGTATCCGATTTAGAACCACATTTGAAAGTGGCCTGAATCCGGTTTGAAAAGATTGGATTTGGGCTGTTCAGACTGTCATAAAGAAATCAGATATGGGTCACAAAAGGGCGTACGCAGCCTTAGTTTAATAGAATGCATATCTATGCAACCAGGATGTTGAAATATTTTTACAACAAAAGATTTTACTTCATTCTTTTCAATTGAATTTTACAGTTTATACATTACTGTACATTAAAGGTGGAAAAGTTGTGAAAGTATTTATCCTGCTCTTATTTTTACATCATAAAAACTTGGGATTTTAACAGGGGTGTGCAGACTTCATATACCCGCTGTGAACAGACTCACACAGTGTTTCACCATGTGTTTTACTGTGGCGTTCTCAAATTTGTTCATTTTGCCAGTAAAGCAAGAGTAAAAGACTATTATTTGGTATTCTCCCCAGTTCTTATACATGTATTGCTCGACATGGTGTCTCTGTAGTCATTAAAATTCCAAAAATATGGCTAAAATTACATCATGCATATCTACAGAGAAATGGGCCTCACACAGTTGTTGCTAATTCCTTTCCAAGATTTACTCCCACAGAATTCTCTCCATAATTGAATTGATTTTAATATCGGGTATGAACATCTTGGTAGCTTTTCCCCCACTTTTCTTTCTTTTTCTTTCTTTTTCATCAATTTCAAGTTGGGAATTGTCGAGGAAGCAGAGGAAATAAGAAATTCAAGCTCTGTTAGCAGATCCATTAAAAAGTAGTGTCATCGCTGGAGATAATGACCTGGAGGATATGCATAGCAGCATTTTGTTTTTTGCTTGTCCTTTTTTTTCCTGTGCTGCTGCTGCTGCTAGGGTTTCCTGGGGAACAGACCTAAGGGACAAATTTTGAAAGCACAAAAGGTCCACACATTATAATACAGTTACCATCTGGCTGGCATCGATTTTACTCATTGAGTGTGTCTGTGTGTTGGACCTACTGTAGCTGAAGCTATCACAAAGCCCCTTTTGAGTAATTTTTGGGAGTTTATAAGTCTGTCTTTCTGTGGAAAGATTTTGTGCCTGCTGTCTAATGAGGTGTTTTAGCATCAAAGTATGCGCCATGTCTGAAGACTGGTTTAGGCAGACCAATGATAACTTGGCAGTTGTAATAATGTACTGTAATAATGAAACCGTAGTATTTATGAGTCAGAATGCAGTGATAGGCATCATGATTGCACCACAAAATAGTCTGTAGTTTTGGAACAGCTACAGCTTTTTTTTTTTTCTTTTTAAATATTCATTGTTTGGTTCATCTTGGTAATACAAATTAGTTATGTAATGCTAAGATCTAGTAATTTGATTAACATTATGATGACAAAAATGTACTGAATAAGAAACATGAGTGGTTAAATAATACAACAGGTTTTAAGGAACCCAACAACTTTTCCTGGGTGAGTATGGCACCCTAAAGCTCTGATTTCATGTACACAGATTTGATTATGAATCAAAATCATTACAAAATTAAATTTGTAATGATTCAGTTGTGGCCTCTGGAGTGCAGTTTTTACAAACTGGATAAGGAACAGTTATTATCAATTTAGGACTCCTTAGAGAGCAGTTACAATAATGATGGAAAATGTGACAAATTGTTTAGGGAACAGAATGAAAATCTTACAAGTTCATATGACATGACATGAGGTGTCGTACCGGCAACTGCGTAATCGCAACTGCTTCGTGAACATTCATGCCACTTTGCTGGGGGAGCCAGCCTGATGTGGTTACAAAACAGTAGGATGCATTCAGCAGCCTACAGAGCAATTGCAACAGTCTATGTCGCAAAAGAGTCCTAAATCGCAATTCTTTGTGAAATTTTAGAAAATTTCAAAATTGGCACCCCGACAGTCGCCACAATACAAGGTGTTTACGGAGTCTTGCAAATCGCAGCACTCAATGAATTCAATTACAAAGTACTTATGGCACATTTGGGATTCATTATGAGCCAAATTCGCTTTGATTCATAATCAGTTTTGCATAAGCGGGGTCGGGGCTCAGCTAATACAAATTATGGCCCTTCTTAGAAAAAAGAAACAAATCTATTTTCTGCCAATAAAGGCTCCTAAATCCTGGCAGATTATCATCAAATATCTTTGTAAGTGGATTGAAAATCATAACAAAAACATGCAATTGGGCATGTTTGGATGCTTTGAAAAATAGTAAAGTGCCTTTTTTCCAGAGGATCTGTAATATATTTTTGTTTTTTTCAAACAGTAGTATTTTGTTTTTAAGCCCCACTGCACAGTAAGTAAAGATATTTTACTCTATCATTTCCTTTCCTTTGGATAAGATCTTCAGAAGGTGGCAGAGAGTATTTTTTATGGCCAAATCCCTCCATCACAAATAAACTGAAAATAATGCTCAAATATTGTTTGTTTGTTGTCTGCTGTGGAGGCAGCAGTGACATCAAATTAAATATTGATGGTCTGCCTTTCTTTGATAATCTGTGACAAATGAAAAGCTGTGAAGAAAGTGTTTTGTCACTGCTGAAATTCAGTCTACCGCCGATCTTGAGGAAAGCTGCACTTGTAATTAGATGACCTGCTTTAACAGCCCCGAGGACTAAAAGAATTTAGTACGACTTTTAAATCTTTGTGATTTTGAGATGTTGGAAATTAGGAGGAAGAGAGACAAAAACAAACACAAAGATTTCAAGAACAAACCCAATAAATCCCTCACAGCAGATATAAAACTCTACTTAAATACCGCAGTGAGTCTGTTTGACAAACATATTATTTTTGTCAGCTTATTTGTGTTTGTGAATGCGTGTGTGTGCACATAAACACATCCACCTATGCACTGCGTAAATGCCCTTGACAGCGTAGGCTGTTTGGGAATGCTGAACAGCCATGCTTCTCACCCACTATTTTCTCCCTGCAATCATTTCCTGATTGCCAGTGATAGAGCATGAATCAGACACATGCAGTAGTTGGGAATATGTGTTTCTCTGCATGCCTACAAGATAAGGGATGAAGCCTTATAACAGAGACAGAGTTACATGTATTTATACATTCTCTGTATACAGTGTATGCTTACAGTTGATAAGAGAGACCAGGATGAACATTTAATGCTGATGAGAAGGTGTTCTATTTCCTGGTATGCTCGGAGGAAGCATGCATAGTATGGAGTCCCTTGAAAAATTAAGTGCACCCTTGCCGCTTCCACATGAAGGGCAAGAAGCAGTCAGCAGAAACTTTGGCAGTTTGCTTGTATGTTACTATATTGCCACAATCTTCCCCGATAGTGGATGGCCCAACAAATTTGCCCAAAGTTCAGACCCTGCAGTGCTCAGATAAACCGAATAAAACCCGAGAGCTACATCTCAGAATTTCCGGACCTTGGTTGGCATGTTAAATTTTGAAGAATCTTGTGGTGTGAACAAACCACATGATTTCTGGAGCAATGTCCTTTGGACAGATGAGCCCAAAGTGGAGGTGTTTGGCCATAATGCACAGCACCACAATTGGTGAAAATCAAACCACCTCATATCACCTGTCAAGCACGCTGGTGGAGGGGTGATGATTTGGGCTTGTTTTACAGCCACGGGACCTGGGCACCTTGTAGTCATTGAGTCGACCACAAACTCCACAGTATACCAAAGAATTCTAGAGGCACGTGCGGGGCCATCTGTCCAACAGCTAAAACTTGGCTGAAATTGGGTCACGCATCATGACAGTGATCCCAGTCACAGCAGAAAATCTCCAACTGAATGGCTGAAAAAAGAAGAAAATTAAGCTGTTCCAATGGTCCACTCACAGTCCAGACATCAACCAAATTGAAATGACGTGGCAGGACCTTTAAAGGGCTGTACATACTTGAATGCCTGGAAACCTCAACGAACTGAAGAAACATTGTAAAGAAGAGTGGGCAAATATCCCTCCACAACAACACGAGAGACTGAGAAAATCGTACAGAAAACCATTACTGAAGTAAAAATGGCTCGTAAAGCTTTTGAATCGTGGGGTTTACTTAGCTTTTATAAAGAGTCCTGTGAAACCTTTGTTTTTCAGTTGGCTGTAGTTGGTGTTGTGCATGCAGTGTAGTGAGTGTTCTGATCAGTCCGCACACAACAAACTGGATTGCATGATGTGGACTGCATGGAGCCTCCCGTTCGCCCTTGCTTGTGGAAATCTGAAATAAGAGTTCATGTTGCTCGCAGATCCTACCTCACTCATTACATGATGCTTGTCTTGCATACTGTGTCAGTGATGCTGCCAAACGAGGCCTTCTTAACTCATTAAGATCTCGCTCAGGTTTTTAACTCATTTTTTGACTCACACATAATGTTTCTAACTAGATTGATTTTCTTTCAGAAAAAAGTATAAATACTTTAAAAGGTCATATCAGTATTTGTGATCCGGACTTAGGCTCCATTTCTACCTAGTTTTAACATGGCGCATATATCTGGGTGCCTAATTTGGATGGCCCCACTTAATCAGTGCCTTGTGCATTTATACCTGGTATTAATAACTGTTCTCATTATTATGCTTTGTTCTGTGGGTGGTGTTTTGTTTAAGAGTTGACCCCTCTATTTTGGGAGGTCTCACTATTTTGGGAAGGCCCAGTGGAGCATTTTAGAGCAGGATAACCTGACTTTGTTCTGTTTGGCACCAACTGTGTTGCCTCTACGAAGGACAGCCTGTTTCCCCATCTTGAGTATGATATGTAGAAAACTCTTGTGTAAAGGAAACCCATAGAACTGCATGATCATTCCCGCGGTAACATGTGCTCATCTCTCTTGTCCTTGATACCAAGTATTTCCATAATAAATGTAGCTCAAGCTTATATTTTCCACCTGCAGTTCCTGGAAGATCGTATCTGCAAGTGGGTCCGTTTGGTCTCTCAGATATTTCTATAACACTGCCCTCACAGAGGGCAATGGAATAGTTTTAAATTAAGGCTTTGTCATGCAAAGTATGTGTCAAGTCCGAGGGTATATGTGGGCTACTTTTAGCAATCTCGCCTAACGTTACTCATAATATAAGAGGGTATTCAATGCTACTATGCGCCACACCACAGGTCACATGATCTTTCATGCTGTAACAGTTGTGCTCTTTGCCTGGTGTGCGATCCAGCTTTACTATAAAATAAGACACGAATAAATGAAAAAGTAAATTAATAAGATAAATGCACATAAAAACACAATAAACAATAAAACCTGCATGTTAATTTGAGTCTCTGATTTTATTTTTTTTCCCATTTCCCCTTTAGAAAAGGTTACATTAGTCTGAAATATTCATGAGGCTGTCACTTTTACAGTATGTTTTCTTTCATAGATACCAGTATACATAACACCACATGAAGTAATTGGTGGAGACTGGGCACATAGGGACAGCATCAAAGCAAATCATCCAGCAAGCTCGGAGTAGCCCAGAAAGAAACTGATTTAACCCTCTGAGGTTAAGTCGACATCTGTGTCAAAACCAATCCTAGTTCTAACTCTAACCCTAGGCAATGAGAGTATGTCTTTTTTTTTTTTGCTTTGATTCAATTAAAGTTTTAGTAATCGGGAAACAAAGAAAATAATCACTATAACTGGCACGCATCGAAAACTATTCAGTTTTTTTCCCAAAAATGTCAGTTTTGGCATTCTCCAATAGGGTGGGGTCAGTGTTAGGGCTACTAAATATGATTAGACCTCAGAACATTAAAGAGAGGAAAAGCATGGTTGCTTGGGAGGGTTCATAGCAAGATTAAGTTGCTTTAAATCCCCCAAATAAAGATACCCTAAAAGTAAAGCTACAGTGTAAAAAATAAATAAATAAATAAATATAACATAGTTTTTCTGATCCATTTTCCTGTTTTTTTTTTTGTTATTTTTGTTTTTCCAATACATAAAATAGTATTAAAATTTCAAAAAAGACTGAAAAAGCATGTCTAATGTAAAATATACAAAAAAACTATAAATGAATAACCATGAGATTTTATGTTTTAAAGAAAAGGTATTTTTAACTTAAAAACATTACTATAATTTCACAAATATGCAAATATCATGTAAGAGATAAAAGTGTTAGATTGAGGTTTAATACTGTAAACACATATCTAAAGTTAGATTCCATTATTAAAAAAATCACAGTAAAAGAGGTATAGGTCTGTACTTTTACATATGTTGTGTTTTTTGTTGGTGTTTTTTGGTGCATAACATTTACATGTTACTTTTTTAAAAACTAATAGAAGGCTGAAGCATTGGTTTTTAGTTTAGGGCACGTGTAATATTTTAAGTATTTTTATCTTTCATTTTATGTTCTTCCTTTTAAAAAAAACACGCATACACGTACAGAAACACATAATGTCAGTAAGTCTGCTCAACCTCTGTTCCTTAATCTAATAATTTAATATGTGGTGTACTTTTGCAACATCAAAGATCAATCAAATGTAAAATAATTTTTACCTGGGCAGCACAGTGTTGTGGTTTGCACTGTTGCCTCACAGCAAAAAAAGTTCTGGGTTTGAGCCCACTGACCACTGATGATTCTGAATTTGCTGTAGGAGTGAACTGTTGTCTGTAACTTCGTGTTAGTCCCGCAATAGACCAGATACCTGCTGAGGGTGTGGCCCACCTCTCGCCCCCTTACAGCTGGGAGATGGATGAATGGCTTTTCTTTAACACACACATTTAAATAGTAACGTTAACATTAATAACAGTACTGTTCTGAAACATTAAGCCTGGTTATTTGTATTGCAGCAGTTTTTGACTGTATTTATGTTATTTCTTTAGTTTTACACATGCAAATATATTTTTTAATAAAAAAAACAAAATACACAAGATGTCATGTCAATTTAATGCAACAAACTGGATTTTAATTATGGAAAGTTTATGTATTTTTACTACTTTATTAATTTCTGACAGTGGTTTTGTGCCCTATATTGCTGTTTTTATAGTGTTTTTATTGCATTTGAAACATATGATTCACATGTGCATATATATGCTGCTGGTAATCTTCCTGATCTACTGTATTGCCATAACTGAGCTTTTCTTGTCATTTGTTTCTTTCCACGTGTGTGCTCATTAATTGTGAATGGCAGATTTTCTTAGGAGAAATAAAAGGTTCATTTTACTTTGAATCCTTTTTGAATAAAGAACAAGTATATCACCTTCTGCAGCTAACGAGACCCTTCAGCCCTTGACCCGTGAATCTATAGAGAAAATGTCTGTGTCGCAGCAGCAGTCAAAAGCAGCTACAGTTTTCCCAGCACAGCTGACAATGTCGCAGCTTTCTGTGCCTGCTGCTGAGGGCCGGCCACTGCAGTCAGCGGCACAATAAATGTCACTATCTTTGATGGGCCCTCCTGTGGATCAATGCCAATATATAGCATACCTCCCACCAGCCACCTAACCTCCATCCATCTATCTATTCATTCAGCCATCTTTCCATCCTCCCCCGCCTCGTACCACCCTCGCTCCCCCACCTCTTTCTTTCCTTTTAACTTTGTCCATTTACATCCATTCCCCTTCTCTTTCTCCTCAGCAGCCAGACAGCTCTGGCTTCACAACACACTCACCGTTTGTTATGTACTGTATAATGTGCCTCTCGCCTTTTTCAGTCACATTCATTCAAAAACCACAATTGCTTCCAGTTACGAATGTGAGTTCTATGCCTGCACGTTCAGATGTATTACCATGCAAAATGATCAGTGGAGCGAAAGCTAGAAGTGACAAAATGTAGGAACATCTCACTCAAGGCTGCTGCTCCTCCCTGCTTTCTATCACTTACTGAACAGGGAAGAGGGGCAGATGTGTGTTTCTTTCACAGGAGAGCTGGCGCTGATGGGAGAGCTCCCTGTAGTTTTCTTTACTCAGCATAGACTCTGTATACAATATTAACGTCATCACCATGGTTGATTTGGTTGGTATGGTGGTGCAGTGGTGAGCACAGTCAGCAAGAGGGTTCCTGGTTTGATTCCTGGCCATGGCCTTTATGTGTGGAGTTTGCACGTTCTCACTTTGCCTGTGTGGGTTCCCTCCGGGTACTCCAGCTTCCTCCCACAGACCAAAGACATGCATGTCAGGTTAATTAGTGACTCTAAGTTGGCTCTGGATTTGAGGTAGATACAGTGCTTGGAGCAAACATAATAAAGGACTGTATGGTTAAAAATGTGACCTGCAGTTAAATGGCTTTGAGTGGTCAACAAGACCAGAAAAGCTCTATATCAACATGAGTACATTGCATTGCTGTGTGTACTTTGAAGCCTCAACTTCAGTATTTGGCTGTCACAATTTTAGTTATATGAAACTGCGAGAGGTGGACCTGACATGAAGTCAAGGACACTATGGGCTCGTAGGATATGGAATTGCCAACCACAAGTTAGGCCTCTCTTATCATCTAATATACTGTAGATAGGACTTCTCTCTGGAAGGTAACAAAGACAGATACTTCATTACTGTACTTAAGCAGAGTTTTCAGGTATCTGTACTTTGAGTATTTATTTTCCTTTACAACCTTTTAATTTTCCTTTCTACATTTTAACACAAACATCTCAGTTGTCTACTCCTTACAATTTCAAAACAGGCTCGTTAGGTTTAACCCATTTGAGTGGAGTTAGCGATTCTTTCGCCTCACTGCATGTTCCCTACAACAAAACCAGTGGAAGCAACAATAATGAGGGCGTTTTCGTCAGCGGTGCATATCACGTGTGACGGACGTAAAAGATGTGGAAATGAAAGGGGGAAAAACATATAATTTATGTGCCATACACATTCTTCATTTTGTGCAGAGGTAACGTCATCCATCTGTAATTAGAGCTCATCTTTTTCTTTTTCTCTTCTTTGTTCATAACGGTTGTTTAAGCTGACTACAGTCATTAGGATAGCTAATAAAAGTTAAAGTACCTGTTAACTCATATTAATATTATGTTTATATTATAATGCTATGATTAGAGGTTCAGTTAGCATGCACAAAAATAGCTGGTAGAAATTCCTTCAAAGAGCTACATTTTACCTTTATACTTCTCTTTTTTTAACACAACATATCTGTATTTTACTTGAATAAGAAATGTGTGTACTTTTGCCACCTCTGAGATAAGACTAAATTTACAAAATGTTCAGTGTACTATATTAATGAAGACTTGAGGGAAATGATTGAGACCCTAAACTCATTAGAAAAGTCTTTATTAAAGTCATGCATCAAAGGAGTCGCTGGGTCATCTTCTCATAGACTGCTGACTTATTTTTGCAACCAAAGAAGTTGCCTCCCACTGGCTCTTTAATACTTTGCTACATTTAGTACTACTAAATAGCTATTACTTTAGTATTAGCCCTTTAGTAGCAAACTATAGCGATACAGTTGCTATGTTGGTGTTACGTGTGCCCAATGCGTGGGCACGTCCACCTGTTTTGTTTTTTAATGAACCTGTCCTCTGTTCTGATTTCTCCTCAGTGTTGATTGCCAAATGAAGCCAGGGGAGGCGATGCATGGGGGGGGCGACTTTCTCTATCTTGTTTCCTCCCTCATCAGCACCGACATTATTTGCTAGTTGCTTTTGGCAGTTATGTTTATCAATTTATTAGTTGAGTATTTAGTCTCATGCATTCAGTTCCTCTGAGCCTTTAAGTTGGGGACTGCAACAGCTGAGCTGAGATGGTATATTTCTACCTAACCAACAAACAGATTCCTAGATATTCTCATAATTAGGTATAGCAGAAAGACTTCTTTGTGTCGTCCCTAACATGGGAACTGAAAGACATTTCCAGGCAGATTGTTCTTGTATTGTGAGGTGCTAAGGGTTTCTTCAGTGAGCTGGACAACCATCACGCTTTGGTAGGGCGACCACCCAGTGTAAATGTTGATGAGATATGGATCTTTGTTTAATGCTATCCAAAGCAGAAAAAGACACAGGAGAGGTAGCAGTGAGAGGAAAACCAGGACTAAAGGATTCCAGGATAGACCGACCACTGGCACGAAATCAATGCCTTCCAACACTTTATCACAGAAGCCACTCTGACGCAAATGCTAAGTAAGCACTCTGAAACTTGGAAGCCAGTTAAATAGTTGAGCCTGGAAAAAAGTGGGCAATGTTTGAAAGGCATAACAGTCCAGATGGTTGCAAATTACAGCAGAATTTATGGTTAGGAAAAAAATACCACTAAGATTAATGGGAAATCTAAGAGTTGAGAAAAGTTAGTGCAGCAGAAATAATCCAGTAACGAGGCTGAAATAAACCACCCAAATAATCTGTTCAAATGATCTGGGTGGTTGTTTGTCCAAGTCAAGTGAGTAGTTGAACTATCTTGAGGTGGAATGAAAATGTCTGCTTGGAAGGTTAAAGTTAATTGCCATGTTGAAGACACATTCTCTAAACTTGAAGCAAAGGAGCTCCATGACGTTTCAGCATTGCCACCAGTTCAATACTGTGACCCCCATTCCACTGGAGCCGTAATAGCGCCGATTATGGCGATCCGTGTCGATTCAGTATTCCCAATCAAAACGGCACAGAACGGATGAAAATTGTGTTCCTGACGATCTATTGCCGTTATATTCCCATCAAAAGGCCGGCATTCACGTTGCGTTGCCGCGGCGTTCTGGATGCACTCACGCCCGGTTGTGCCGCTCTCACTGCTGTGTTCAACCGATTACCCGCTGATGAAAGACGTTTCAGTGGCCGTGAACTGACGTTGAACTGCTGTTTATCACGTGCAATTCCCGTTGCATTCCCGACATAGTCCCGGTATTGCCGATAAAACGGCATCTATCAGCAAGAGTGGAATGGGGGAAAGACGTGTACCTTTTTTTGTGTACAGTCAGTTTGTTAATGGTTGGGTTGGCGACGTTTCCTCAAGTGTCCTGAATGCACAGCTGCCTGCAGCTTGCCTATATCAATGGCGGTCGCTTGTATGCTGTGATGTGTCTGTGGGAACTATGTATTGAAGTTATCTTGGCACTGAACCCGAAGTTGTTCTCATTGGCACTGGTATGAAAATGTCATTCAGAAGCACTTTGTAGTTCTGCTAAGGTTAAAAAGTGTAATGTAAGTGCAGAGTATGCTAGAGGTACACACACTTGGTCATTTCCTACTCTCAGTTTAAAGACGCTCCTCACAGCACTATGCTGAGGATTTTCCTCAGTCCTTATGAATTCCCCTTTGACTTGAAAGTGCTAGAGGTTATGGAAGAGTGGTGAGGAGTATTCAGTTCCTGCTACAGTCTTACTTAGCTTTAGCCATTGTTCATGATGCAGCAGTTCAGGGCTGAATGATCAGTGGAAAACTCCAATCTTGCACTAGGATGCAACTGCATTTACTTTTCACAGATGAGAAATGAAAGACAGGGCTTGGTTTGATAAAAGCTGTTGCTCTTAGGGTTGTGTTCTGAAAATACTTTTCACATCTTGTGCGGAAAGCCTCGGTATTGGAAGTGATGGAGCACCTTGAAGCAGAATCCACTCTAAAAATGGTTCAGTTATTTGCCATTAAATGTGTGGATTAGGATGTAATAGAGGGTTGTTGGGTGCGATAAGAAGTGCAGCAGCTTCAGGTAAATCAATACTCTCAAAAACATCCTTAATCTTACAGGTTTCTTTGAGAATTTGGATCGATCTCAACACTGTTTTATTTATATCATCTCACTTTATTTGTCACCCTCCCTTAGATTTTTATGTTTTGATCTTCCCCCTTAGCCTTTAAGTGCCAAAGCTCCCATTTTCCCAATACTTAACACTTACTAGGTCGTGAAAGCTAAGGCTTATTCCTCTGTACTTTTAGTTGAATCCTCTAATAATCTTGTCCAGCCCTGTTTGGAATTCAGATGAACCAAAACAAACTATTGTTTCTATCATTATTTTCTTTACAGAGCACAGGACTCAATGGTCTGGTGTTGTTATTGGACACCCGAATTTCTATATTTCCTACGCTTTCTGTTGATGTTCTGAAATTCAAGTGTGAAGTGTGTTTAGACTACCAGCTGGAGATTTGTGAGCTTTGCTGCTGAAAAAAAAAAAAAAAAAAAAAAAAACAAAAAAAAAAAAA
>VUQH01034300.1:0-12802 GCA_015106775.1 Etroplus canarensis
AGGCCATCTTACAATGCTGTGATTGCAGCCATTCCCCAACTCTCTGTGGATGGTACTCATGGCCATTGATTAGTGGCCTTTGATCAGTGGGCCTTGATCGGTGGTTGTTTGATCAATGGCCATGAGAATTGGTGGTGATAGTTTCAGTCAAATGTACTGTTTATAAGGTTGGGGAAACCTGCAGTCAGTTGAGACTGAAGAAGTCACTTGGATGAGTGATGAAACGTTTCTCCCACGGAAAACTTCACGTCCAGATGAACAGAATCAACTTTTGAGGTTTTACTTACCTGGATGATTGAGCATGCATCAAGACGAAACTTTACGTGGCCTGTCCCTTTGTGGCTGAGTTGCTGTGGTTCCTAAATGCTTCCACTTAAAGTTGATGGTGGAACATCTAAGAGGGAAGAGCCAACTACCCACGAACTCACCAGCTGCACTGGCAGCATCCTATTACAGTACCACATGTGAATTCAGTGAGCCATTCTTGTTCTGGTTTGTGGTTTTTGTCATTGTGTTTTGTTTATTTTCCAGGATGTTTTCTTTTCCTTTTTTCTGTCCCTCTCTGTACCTAGGTTCTAGTTTTCTTTCCTGTGTGCCTTATATTTTAGTTTTATTGTTCCAGCCTCCCCTGTGTGTCTTCCTCTATGTTCCCGAGTCTCCTTGTGTAGTTTTATTTTCATGTGCTGCCAGTTCTGCCGTGGTTATTGCAGTTTTGTTTCTTATTTAGTTCCCCTTTGTGTCTTCTTTTCATTAAGTACAAGTCTCTGTGTTCCTGCTCTCCGTGGAGTTTCAGTTACGGGCTTTTATCCTGGGTTGTTACAATCTAGTTTTGCATATTCTTTAGGTTTTCTTAGTGGTTTATTTTACTCTGTTATATTCAAGTCTTGGTTTTCTCATAGTTCTAGTTGCCATTTTGTGCCTTTGTGATTCTCCCCCGGTGTTGTCCTGCTGTATGGTCTGTCTCCTGTCAAGTTCTGTCTCGTCCGCATTCTCTGTTTTGTTTTGTTTCCTGTTTTACTTTGGTAGCCAGTTTGCGTGCTTTGTTTCTAGTTTTGCTTCCTGCCCGTGATTGTTGTCGCCTGTGCTCCTCTCCCTCCTGTTGCTCGTTAGTCATTAGTCCTTGTCTATTTATACTCTGTGTCATTGGTGTTTGTTCCCCACGTGTGTGAGAGTTCTGTTCCTGAGTTTTCCTTGCCTGGAACTGGCTTTTTGGACCCCTCTTTAGTTCACTCACCCTGCCTGGTCTGTTGGAGTCCTGCATATTGGATCCTCTCTGCATTCTCTAATGTTTGTAAAAGCAGACTGCATGGCTAGATGATTGATGTTACACACCTTGGGCAATGGGACTGAATGAAACACCAAACTTCAATGATTAAGAGGTGTAGCCCAATACACTTTATATAATGTATAACGTGCTTATCTTTATATGAGATTTATGGCTATATCCCAACATTCAATCCAACAGATAACTACTGAAAGTGCAAGATCCTCTTCAGGCTCGCTGGAGCTGCATCCTAACTACCGCAACCAGACTACGACGGTGATAAGGAATGGAGAGAGAGCAATTCAGGTGGTAGACACAACTGACAAGGTAGGGATTCACTTTTGACAGCGTGATATGTGTGAATAAAAAAAAAAAAACCCAAACAATCACTTTTCTTCTCCCTGTTTAATACAGCGTGTCACTGTTTTTTTTTTTTTCATCTGTAGAGAATTGATAATGAAACTGGAGAGACTCTTCTTTCCCATATTCATATGGAGATCACCGGCCAGTGGAACAGTGTGGATCATGTGAGTCTCTGCCAAATCTTAACAGCGGAACAGAAAGTGATAACTTTTGCAAAATGTCATCACGCTGATGTATAAATTTGGTTCCCACAAAGATAACTGGACACGTTTTTATATATTTAGTTGTCTTGTTATTTAGTTTACTGGGACGAGTGACTTCAGTCACTAACTCATGCAGTTTGTTTTCATTTTTTCCTCACGCTCCCAAGAGGCTTTAGTTCCTATGAAACTGACTTTAGTAATTCAGCATTTTAGGGTCCAGCTGATAAGCCTGTTGAGTCTGGAACTGTTTTGAGAAGAAACAAAATCCCACTCTCCCCATTTAGGCCCCTTTTCACCATGACAAAAAGTTTACCTGCAGCCTTTCATAAACAGGTAAGGGCTCAAGTCTTAGCTTTTTTTTTTAAATCACATTTCAGCAAGCATCAGTCATGTTATTTTAGATACACAACAGCTTTTCAGCTTTTTTTAGAGCGCTTGTCTGTAATGTTTCTACTGTTGCATTTTCTTTCAGTTTTGTAAATATTCTGGGTTCTTAAGAAGAGAAAGAACAGAGGTGTGTGAAACTGTGGCTGCATTGCATTAGCTTATTTTATATAAAGGATGAGCTCATCCAGCAAAGAGACCTACTATATACTTTTCATACTTTTCACCAATTGGAGGCCAGCTTGGATTGAGGTTGTTATTGCTACTTGCTGCCTGTTTTTAACTTTACAAGGGTGCTTTTGATCTTGTTCTTTCCTGGCAGCCGTACAGATGGTGGTTATGTTAATAGCGTCTACTGCTGGGGGGGGGGAAAATGGCAGGGAAGCAAGTAAGCTTGTAAGCCAGGAGAGTCCATTTTTCTTTTAAAAAATAAATGAATAAAAGTCATGAACTGCATGTGCAGTTAAGTCCATAAGTTTTTGGACAGTGACATGACATAACGCAATAACCACAGAGTTTAAATCTAACAAAGTGCAATCGAAGTGCAGACTTTCAGCTATAATTCAAGGGGTTTGTCAAATGAAATGCATTAACTTTTTAGGAATTAGATAGTCCCTCACTTCCAGAGGATCAAAAGTAACGGGAAGCAGCACATAATTTTAAGCACAAGGATCATTTTTAATAACTGGATGAAAATAATTTGCAGTCAATGACTACCTGACATCTAGCACCCATGGAGATCACCAAATGTTGTTTCCTCCCTTGAGATGCTCTGCCACATTTTTCCTGCAGCTGCCTTTGGTTTTTGCTTGTTCGTGGGCCTTCAGTTTTGTCTTCAGCAACTGAAAAGCTGCTCTTTTGGGTTGAGATCAAATGACTCTCGCCTGTTGAAGAATATTCAATTTCTCTGCCTTGATAAACTGTTTGGTTGCTTCTGCAGTATGCTTTCAATCATTTGATAAGTTTTGCAGCTTTCGGCTGAATCTAAACAGAGAGTCACCTGTACACTTCAGAATTTATTCTGCTGTATTTCTTAACCAAGGAAAGAATTCTGCAATCAGCTACTTTAGTTGTCTTCATTGGTCTCCCAGGCCTTTTGGTATTGCTCAGCTGGCCAAGGCATTCCTTCTTTTTCAGAAGAAATGCCAAAACAACAGATTTTTTTTTTTTTTGGTTCTATTTCTGAAGTTTTTTTGGAGCTGATTCCATTATCTTTTATCTGTTTAGTTTCTCATGGAATCAGAGTTTCTGAAGCTGCATCTCAGTCAATTGTCCCATTACTTTTAAGCCTCTGAAAAAGGGGGGACTGTCTATATAAAAGGCAAAACTATTCATTTAATCATTTTGTCAAATCCCTTGAATTAAAGCTGAAAGTCAATTTCAAATCCACTTTGCTGGTGCAGAGAGGGAAAATTACAGAAAAAAGAACCATTATTACCCAAAAAATTATGGACCTAACTGTAAATTTAACTACCTTCATGGAGTCACAGTAGAGTAAGTTCCTGGCTTAGCTCTGCTTTTGAGAAAATTTCTACTCAACATGTGGGTAGATGAAAAAACAAACATGCTAAAACGTGGAAACATTTGGTTAAAGTGTGCATGTTTTTTAGATGACTGTAGGCAACCAGTGACTAATGGGATTCAAGTGACTGTAAGGTTTAGATAATTTCCTCCAGTCAAATGAAGTCGTTACAGCTTCATGATGTCGGTAACATTTCATTTAAATACCTTGTAGTTGTTCTGTAGTGTTGCGGACAGCTGTGGCTACTATATTTAACTGCTGTGTTAAACTACCCATATTTTGCTCGTTTACAGGCTCATAACTTTATTTTGGTGCTCTTCTAGAATAGGTCGGCATGCTTGGATATTCATGCAGCATATCATTTTTCTCATACCTTGCGTTGCTGCAGCAGCTCTTTTCACCCTGACTCTGAATGGCTCAGTTTTAGCTGCTGTCTTTTCTGATTGTTCAACTAACCCTGCAAAAACACTGGTTCCCTATCTTAATCTTTTTAAATAGCGGCGCAGCATTCTTAGAAAATGTAAGTCGGTGATAAAACGGTGGAGTTCACACATTTAAAGAACTGTCAGCGTGCCAGCTGCTTATTCTTTGGTTGAGGGCATTCCAAATGATCTGCTGGGTGGGCGTTATGTCTTTGTATTGTAGTGGCATACAATGTATTCACCCCCCTTTGGATGTTTACTCTTTTAATGCTTTAATAAATGAAATCATGCTCAATATAATTTGGCTTTTTTGAATTTGCCAAAAAAGCTTCTGCCATGTCAAAGAGAGTGTTCCATAAACTGTCATTAAATTAAAAATATATAGTGTAAAATAAATGTCTGCATAAATATGCACCCCCCTTTTAAAAGGACTGACCTATTTCAACAGAGGTCCGGCTAGTTGATTTCAGCTCACATGAAATCGCTCCTGGAATTCGCCCAAAAGCATGTGCGAGGCTCCAAGCTCAATTAGAAAAAAGTTTCTTTGGTCTGATGAGACACAAATTGAGCTTTTTGACCAAACTCTGCACATCACTACAAACACAAGCTCCACCGTGAAACTTGGTGGTGGCACCATCATGCTCTGGGGATGCTTCTCAGCAGCGGGCCCTGGAAGAAGGAAACAAGAATGCAGTAAAATATCACTCCACTCCAAAACACACTTTTATTCCTTGGTTTTTGACTTAGTGTGAAATGTTCACAGTAACTTTTACTCACTGTTTTATCTATCATTACAATTTTGTCATTTTATATTGTGCCACTTTTTTAGTTACTGGCCTGTGTTGTCTTTTCTATTTTTACTTTTGGTGTACAGCACTTTAGTCAGCCTTGTTGTTTTTAAAGTGCTTTATAAATAAATTGGTATGGTATCGTATCACCAAATCCTGGAGGATAATCTGACTCGGTCTGCAAAAGAACTGTTCACGCCCCATCCCTGAGCAACCTGACACAGCTTGAGCTGTTTTGCAAGGAGGAATGGAGAAAAATTGCACCTGGGAATGATCCAGGGACCTTTCACTTGCACGGCAAATGTGTAAACCACTACAGTATGTAAGAGAGCTTATTCCATCTTTATTACACAAACTTTTTTTAAAAAGTGCCTAGAGTGTCCCCATAGTGTAGTGGTTTACACATTTGCCTTACAAGCAAAAGATCGCAGGTGGGGCCACAAGCCCCTCTCACCGAGGAGGGTTGCATCAAGGAAGGGCATCCAGCGTAAAACCTCTGTCAAAAGGGAGCAGCCGAAGATACCAAAAAGCTATACTGAGAGCCTTAAAATCAAAATGCTGAGCGTGCAATGAGCATAATCGGTACATTTTAAACATGATCCCCCAAATGGCTGGTGGTGTTTTTGGCAGACACCGTTTCCTCTTACCGCTTGAGACTAAATCTCAACTAACCCATTCGCATAAAGACTTCCAGATTTATTCTGCAGGAAAATGTCCAGCATTAATCCACCCTTAAAAATGCAGTTTGCAGCTTACGTGGTATTTTCCATGTTGTTGCATGATGTACTCGCTGTACCCACAATGAAATGACAATTGGCATCATTCAGCAGCTTAGCTGCTAAAAGTCCAGGTTCTTTCAGAGATCTGAACAGCTGTGTTTGGTTTCAGTGTCTCTCTCTGGGAGTCGTTCTGGAAGGGAATTTCTTTACCACACGAGGAAGCGTGGTCATACGTTAAGGCTTGCTTTTGTGCATTCACTTTAGCCAAAGAATTTCTTATCGGCATGCTGGAGTGCAAATCAAGTGTGGCGGACAGAAGGAGGGAAGACCCAGCAGACCCGGCCCTTCTGTTTCATTCAGATGTCACTGATGTTTGCCAGTCTTGCAATTTCCATGGAGACAGACCCAGTACATTCTGGGAAGTCATTATGTGGGAGTGCAGTGGAATAATGCACAACTGTTACTGTGATGCAGGCAAATTGCACTCAGCTAGAATTCTGTTCAGCTGACTGATGACTGTGCCTGTTATCGGATTTGATTATTTTCCAGATTGTTGCATGGTATCCTGGATAATAATAAATAGAGCGTCATTCAAATCAAAGTCAAAGGAGAACGCTTATGTCTCAGCTGATTCTGTGCTTCATCGCTGAATATAAATGTGATTAATTCATCTCATCCCACAGGAATGCATGGTGGACGAGGACTGCGGTGACCTGAATTACTGCCTGTATGAGATTGAGAGCTCCAAGTGCCTCCCCTGCATACCAACGGATATGGTGGGTAGACGGTGCTTTCTCTTGTGACTGTCTTAGATACTTGTACCTTCAGCTGCTCCCTTGTGTTCTCTTCTCTTATTCTCTTAAATAATCAGTATCTCTGCTTACACGATAGCATCACCAGTAGTGGTGAAATCGCGGGGGAATTATACCAGAAAAGAATGAATTTCCCCTATTATCACCATCTTCTTTTAGCTGGTTTAGGTTAACAATTTTCCAGCTGTAGTACAGTGTGACTGATTGTATGTAGCGTGCTGTACAGTCCTGTGGAAAACTAAGTACACCCTTACTGCTTCCACAGGAATTAAGAGCCAGGTGCCGCTAATCAAATGCACTTGAATAACTCATAATCAGCCAGCGTGAGCACCTCTATAAAGGCAGAAGTTTTCATTTGTTGGTCTGCAGCATTCAGGTGTCAACGCAATGCCAAGGAGGAACAACATCAACACTTATCTTAAACTATTGCTGCCCATCAGTCTGGGGAGGATTATAAGGCCATTTCCAAAGAACTTGACGTCTATCATTCTATTGTCAGAAAGATTATTCTCAAGTAGAAAACATTTAGGACAGTTTCCACAGTCCTCTCAGGACATCAAAGCAAATTTATCCCAAGGTCAGACATCACAATCCTCAGGGAAATTGAAAAACCCCAAGAGCGATACCCCAGACTCTACAGGCCTCTGTAACAAGTCTGACTTGTTTGGATGGGTTGCCTGCCGGAGGTGATTCTGCAGGAGTTTTGGCAGTGCTCCCTCTGTACAAAGGAGCGGATACTGCGTCTGCTGCTGGGTTCTGCTCCAGCCCTTTCTAGTTGGCCTGGCTCCTGGTGTATTCTCCAAACTCTTGAGGCTGTGCTGGGAGACGCAGCAAACCTTGCAATAGCAGGTATTGATGCACCTTCCTGGAGGAGCTGGACTAAACGTGCGACCTGAATAAGCTGCAGGTTAAGTCTGGTTTTGCCAGCGGTGACAAGAACAATAGCAAAAAACACCAAAAACTGAACAAAATAAGTTAAGAGAGCTCAATGGTCTGTGGCCACCACCTGCAAAGCCTTTCCCATTTGGGGATTGCCTTATTATTGCCTCTCTAGTGCACCTGTTGTCACTTTTATTTGCACCTAAACAGGTGCAATGCTTCCTTACTGGACAGGTTGACTTGGTATTATACTGTGGTGATCAAGTGTTCACCAGGGTTTTTAACCAGAATGTGTCAGAAAGGTTTGGTCATAATTAAGCTGGCTGGCTTATTGTGATACTAGGGAGATGCTTGTTTTGGATCATTTTAGTTGTCCCTCCCTCTAAAACACTATCTCATGTACATGGAGTGCAAATTTAAATATAAACCCTTTATTTCGATTTTGTGCATTAATCCTCTTTCCACTTACACAACAAAAAATGAGGTGTGTAGGCTGTCCATGAAACCAAGAAGAAGTAACACGAAAGTGACACACACAGTATTATCACAAAAGTGTATTTGCTTTATGATGAAAATGGGGTCCACTGTGCGATGTTCACCACTATGAATCCAGGAAAGTGTGCTTGACCTACTTTTTTACGTTTCTGAATGTGTCCCCCTGTGTAGCCGTGCACAAAGGATGAGGAGTGTTGCTCAGATCAGATGTGTGTGTGGGGCCAGTGTACCGTGAATGCCACTAAAGGAACAGAGGGGACTATCTGTCAGGGTCAGAGTGACTGCAGCCCACACCTCTGCTGCGCCTTTCAACTAGGTAAGCTTCAACCTGGAAATGACACAAGCCAGAGAGACCATTTTAAACTGTTTAAAGGGATCTGTGTTTGTTATTTTAATGCAATATTAAAGATTGTATTAATTTAGCCTGTAATCAGTTATAAATGCTTAGGGAATGACTCCAGGAATCAAGCTTGGCCTAAGATGAACCGACCCAGAATGGAAACCTGCTCCTGTGTTTGACAAATCTTAATATCTGGGAGTTGAGTGTCAGAGGGGGAGATCCTATGGTTTTGTTTTAACAGAAAGAACTGAACTAGGCAGTTAATGGCTGAGTAGGCTCAATAAAGGCAGTTTTTGACTTTACTGTATGTATTTTTCTCTCTGCCGCTTCCATCAGAGCTTTTGTTTCCAGTATGTAACCCCAAACCAGGGAAGGGGGCGTCCTGTCAGAGCCACCCCAACCTGTTGATGGACATGCTGGCCTGGGACCAGGATGGTCCCCGTGACCACTGCCCCTGTGCTGACAACCTTCAGTGCCAGCCTCACGGGTGAGACCAAACACAACAGTGCACGTTTACAGTGGAAAAATGAGCGTGTGTGTGTGTGTGTGTGTGTGTGTGTGTGTTTTTTGTTTTTTTTAAGTGTTTTACTCTAAGTTCCCACTTTTCTCTTTCAGCCGCGGCTCTGTGTGTGGAGAGTAGTGCTGGAGGAGCACAGCACGGTGGGGTTATATAAAATGACCTTAGTGACCATCCACCACAGAAGGGTCTCCCCGCTGATCAGCAGCTGATTGATGTGCAGGCTGTTGCTTCAGCACGTAACTTGCACTCACTGTATTATTTATGCCTTATTACCAGTCTGTATTATATAATAAAAAAAGGGACAAAAATAAAAGACTTGTTTTCAGCTTTGAGAACCAAGGAAAGTCCTGTTGTGGTATTTGATGGGCTTATTTTCAGCTTTCACCAGAATGACTTCAAAATACAGCAGTGAACACTAGAGGGCGAACTGTGTCAGTATCTGTTTCACTTGTCAGGAAGTAAATCACACACAGAAAAACTCATGAAGCCAGTACTGTGGAAGAGGCTGACACTGGCATGACCATACTGTGGACTGATGAAGACGCTCTGACATACCAGAAGCAAACCTATAGGAAACAAAATATTCTTTGAGTTGCATATTAAGAGTCTGTTTTTTTTTTTTTTTCCAGCGATAAATAAAATATCTTAAAACCTCTGTGTACACATTCGGGTGTTTCGTTCAGTCCTATTTCCACAGGTGTATTAAATCAAACATCTAGCCATGCAGTCTGCCTTTACATTGTTTTTAAAGAATGGGCCATTCTAAAGAGATCACTGAATTCGAGCCTGGCGCTGCCACAGGGTGCCACTGTTGCAGCAAGTCAGTTGGTGAAATTTCCTAACTCGCAGATATTGGTATTGTTGCACAGTGGAAGTGTTTAGAAACTGCAGCAACTCAGCCATGGAGAGGCAGACCATGTAAAGTTACAGAGGGGGGTCACTGTTTGTTGAGGTGCACAGTGTGTAAAAGTCACCAACTCTCTATTAATGCCCATAAGGCAAAAATAGAATTTGTGCAATTCTAACGAACATTAAAACCAGCGTATCTGGTATGACCACCTTTATTCTTCAATGCGAACGCAACTGTCCTGGGCAAGCTTATTTGAAATTTCTTTAAGCAGTCTTCAGGACTAGTTCTCTGGGCTTCTTGAAGAACATTCTTATCTCTAGATGTTGGCTGCCTTTTGTTCTGTTCTTGGTTCAAATGATCCCAGACCGCTTTGACTCTGGGGAGGCCAAACCATGACTGATAGTGTTCCAGGTAGGCTTTTACTGCATTGGCAGTGTGTTTTGGATCGTTGTCATGCTGGAAAATGAAGCTGTTGCCAGTCAGATGCTTTCCAGGTGGTACTGCATGATGGATCAACATCTGACTACTTTTCTGCATCCATAATTCCATCACTTTTGACAAGATCTCCAACGCCACTGACTGAAATGCAGCCCCAGATCAGAAGAGCCTCCAACATGTTTTACAGATGGCTGTAGAGACTGTTGTACCACCTCCATACATGTTGACAGTTTGAACCAGGAATTTCACGTTCGGATTCATCACTCCATAAGACCCGTTTTACGGATTTTCAGTCAGTTTCTTGTGTATACTGGCATACCTCAGCCTTTTCTCTGTTTCCGTTCAGACCGTTTCTGATGGGGCTTCAGCAAACTAACAAGTCCTCTGCACTCCGCTCCAAGTGATAAGAGCCACACAGTGATGGCATATTTATCATACACAAAAATAACTTTATTTTAATGATCATCATGCGAAATGGTCTCTCTACTGCATCCAGAAAGACATTTCCTGAAAACCTTTTTTTCCTTTGGTGGTCGTTGCACTGAATTTTTTATACTGTTTTGCAAACGCATGAAACTCGTACTGCACAGAGTTCATAGTGATGTCTGACACAAAAACAAGTACCTTCAGCTGCTCCCTTGTATTATCCCCAAGGGGTCACCATAGCGGATTAATCTGCATTGGTAATTTGGTGAAGGTTTTACACTGGATGCCCTTCCTGATGCAAACCTCCGTGGTGAGAGTGGCTTGTGTCCACACCTGTGATCAAGCCGGGGACCTTTTGCTTCCAAGGCCAGTGTGTGTGTGTCCACTACAGGGACACTCTGGTTATACCAATGTCTGACACTGGAGGAAAAAAAATGTTTGACTCATCTGTTAGTTGGTCAATATCGCCCTCTCCTGGTAACTCTCACAATTGCGCCATTTGGACACTTTCATAAACGTATTTTGCTCTTCCTCTGACCTTATTACTTTAAAACTCAGTAAGATTACAAGTGGATTCCTTTGACTGAGAGAAAAGAAAGAGATAAAATGCAAAATGAATCTAAAGCACAAAATAAGACCATATTTATGTATGGAAAAAAATGGTCAGTTTGTGTTAATCATACAGAAATATAGTCAACGTGTCATCTTTTCCACCCCTTGTGTTTCATTCCACATCATTACTTTACCTTTTGAAACACTTTTACGATTCTAAAATGATTTTCATCATGATCTCATCCATGACTTTTTTTGACCGCTGAGCCCATATTGTGATATTTAAATTTTCATAAAAGCACTGCTTGTCGTTTGAGGCTCATGAAGCAGACAATAAAACCCACCTCTATTTGCAACCGTAATATTAAACAAAGAAGTATTACTTGTCGTCACAGGAGATTTTATGTACTGTGTGTACTATAACTATGAATGATTTTAGTTTAAATTAGTAATACATATATACATTTGTAAAATGTGCATCTTCAGCACAAGAATGTTATTTGTAATTGAGCACGGTCCAACGGTGAATGGTTGGAATCCAGAGGGCTGCTGATGGGGTGCTGGCTCCATACTCGCTTGCTGGAGGCTCATGGAGGCCGGCGCCACCGAGACGCCCCCAAGCAATGGGCTGTCTTGTTCTCCCTCACCTCTGTTTGTGTGTGCATGTATATCACTCATATATTTATAAAAAAGAGTGTGCTGTGATATAGTTGTAATTTCCCCATTAGAGGATTAATAAAGTATATCTTCTTCTAAATAAATAAATTATTTAATCCTCCTCCATATTTAGTAAATACATTTAATTCTGTGCATGTTATTTTTTCTTTATCTCTTTATCTCTTCTTTCTTTTATTAGTATCTAAATTAGTGAATGTGTCTGCTGTCACAGACTATGGGTATGTACGCTCACTGGCTGCTTCATTAGTCACACCTTACTAGTTCTGGGTTGGACCCCCTTTTGCCTTCAGAACTGCCTTAATTCTTCATGGCATGAATTCAACAAGGCGCTGGAAACACTCCTCAGGGATTTTGCTCCTTACTGACATCATAGCATCATGCAGTTGCTGCAGATTTACGGTGAGAATCTCCTGTTCCCCATCCCAAGGGTGATCTATTAGACTGAGATCTGGTGGCTGTGGAGACCATTTGAGTACAGTGAACTCCTTGTCATGTACAAGAAACCAGTTTGAGATGATTTTGAACTTTGTGACATGGCACTTACCCTGCTGGAAGCAACCAACAGAAGATGAATACACTGTGGTCACGGAGGAATGAACATGATAAGTAACGATGGGGCCCAAAAAGTGCCAAAAAATATCCCCCACAGTGTTACACCATCAGCAGCCTGAACACTGATGCAAGGCAGGATTTGAAGTAGTTTATGTAGGAAATTACTTACGTTATAGACACTCTGTAAAATACATATAAATATGAGATAATTAAAGTTGAAATCAGAAGTTTACCTACACTGTGTGAAAAGACACAATCATTTTTTTCTCACTGTCTGAAATTAAATCAGACTAAACTTCTCCTGTTTTAGGTCAGTCAGGATTGCCAAAATTATTTCTATTTGCTAAATGCTGCATGAATATTTTAGAGAGATTTTTATTAATTTCTTCGAAGTCGGGAGTTTACATACACAAAGATTACTAAGTCTTTAAACAACATGAGAAAGCCCAGATGATGATGACATGGCTTTGGAAGCTTCTGATAGGTTAACTGACAACGTTTGAGTTAATTGGAGGCACAGCTGTGCATGTATTTTAAGGCCACACTCAAACACACTACTTCCTCGTTTGACATTATGGAAAAATCAAAAGAAATC
>VUQH01034302.1:0-13083 GCA_015106775.1 Etroplus canarensis
TGCAGCTCGGTAACATTCAGTATTTATTATTTACTGTTACTGATGCTTATCTAGGTTGTTGTTATGGATTGTATGTTTGTAGATCATATGTCTGTTCTTTATTTTTCAGTTGCAGTATGCTTGTTACAGATGCAGTGATTGGTATCTTAATGTGTACTCTTCTTCTTTTCTCTTCTGTTTCTCTCTTTTCTTCTTCTTTCTTTTCTTTTCCCTACCTGTCTGTTCTGGCAATAAAGAAAGAAAGAAATGTATCAACAACAGGAGGCCATAGAGTTTATGGAGCTCCTTTTGGCAAATTAAATGTGTTTGGCACAACAAAGCATTCAGACCATGATTCTGCTTGCTAATGCTGCCAGACAGGACAGGTTTTTAAAAAAAAAAAAAAAAACAATTACTTGCATGAGTCATTTTTACAAAATAATAATAAAGAGCCACTTGTAGTTTATTCTGGCCATCTTTCCACAGCTCTGCTTTAAGCCCAAGGTTTTCTGAAAAGTATACTATACTGATGGGTAGCAAGTATGGTGGTTGTCATGTTCTCCATCTTAGTTTTGATTGCAAGCAGGATAACTTTTCCTAATTAGCACTGAACAAAAAGTGTTTTACTTGGATGCTATTATGCTTTCAGGTATTTTGCAGCTCTGCTCATGGATATCTACCAAATCATTTAAACAGTTGTTGGGTTATTTCATTTCCAACAAAAGTGGTTGAAGAGCAACACAGAGCTGTTTAGGATGAATTTTAGATCAACTGGCAGATTTAAACACACAAGTGTCAGTCCATATCCATCTTGCTTGGTCCAGTAGGATAAAAATGGCTTTATGTGAACAAAAGTGCTATATCTTTAAGCTTGGATTTCTGATCCGGAATCAGCTCTAAATTTTATAACTATCAAGTATAACCAGTTAACCTACTGTAACCCGTGTGAATCAGAAAATGTATATTTGATTGATATTGTCACAGTAAAACAGTTTATTCCAGTAATTACAGTCTGATACTTGAAAATGACAGTAAGGGGCTGTAAGGAAACTGCACTCTTTCAACTGAAAAATAATTCCGAGTGAGCAGTGCTGACATTTTAAGTCCTCTCATAGCACAGCCCTTAATGTAGTTCCACTTCACTCCATTTGGCTTTTAGCGCGCATCTCTTATATAAATTCTGCTTTTGCAGGGGGAGGGATGAAAGGCGTGATGAATGAGGAATGGATTGATGCTGGATGGATGGATAACAGAAGAGGGAGGATGGAGATGGAGGAGGAATTGTTCAGTGAACCATCACATCTGCATCCATCCTAATCAGCAATTGTGTGTGCACTTTTGTCCACTCACTGCTCACAGAAATGCCCACACAAGTAAATACACCATCAAATAGTAACAGTTTGTACTACTTTATCATTAAAAAGGCAGAAGAAATGTGGAGTGTAATGTACCATAGATAGATAGATAGATATAGGAGCATTCCATTTAGAAATTTGCCAGATGCACTGGAACAAGCTCAATTCATGGAGGCTCCACCTAACCCCTCTGCCACCTACCTGGGGTAGTTGGCTGCAGGTCCTGCCAGACACCACAGGAGATCCTCCCCTCCAAAATTGTACATCCATGTCCTGATAGTTAAAGCAGTTTTCGGCCGATGATTTTAATGTTGTGGTCAAATGGTGTAATATGCTGTTAGATTTTATTTCTTTTGATTTTGTAAAGGCAAAATGAGAGATTGCATTGAGTTACTGAGGTAGACTACTATGCAAAAGTCTTGAGCCACCCATCATTTCTTTATAATTTGCCTGGAAAATGGAAAATAAGTGCAACGATTTATTGAAACACATGCAAACATAAATGGAAATACAGTGCACAAAGTTAAAGAGTGAAAATCAGTATTTGCTATGATCAACTTTATTCTTCAACACAGCCTGAACTCTCTTAGGCAAGCTTTCCTGTAATTTTTTTAAGTAGTCTTCAGGAAGAGCTCTCCAGGCTTCTTATGGAGGCACAATGGAATATTATGACTGTAATGTTCCATTGTGTGTTTTTTGTGTGCTACTGCATAGTGGGTCAAAATCTGATGATATATTTCTGTATTCATAATTCCATCGATTTTGACAAGATTCCCGAACACCACTGGCTAAAATGCAGCCCTAAACCATGACAGAGCCTCTGCTTTGTTTTACATATGACCAGTAACATCACTGTTATACTTTTCTCTTGCCCAGAAAACTTGATGCCTATAGTAAATAATCTAGATGTTGCATTCGCTGCTGCTATTTATTGGAATGATGCATCAGTACTGTTCAGGGGAGCCAGAGGTCTGCCTGCATTTAAGAATCACAAATCATTATTTAAGTGAGTTGTCTCTGATGCCCTGTCAAAGTTTGACTTGAAATGAGAGCTGCTGAAGAGGCTTTTTATTTGAGAACATACACACAAACACCGTCCATCTAAACAACACCATGCAGCTCTGCACATTTTTTAGGATTACAACACAGTAACACACAAAGTGACATCACCAGCTGACAAATATTTTCATTTCTTACTGACAAATTGCTTGAATTAAAATGTGATTTTAATTACACTGAATTTTTTCTTCACTTGACATAAGCCAGCGTTAACTTACTTTAGTGTTGGGACAGTCACTTACAGCCCTGTGAAAAACTAAGTACACCCTTACTGCTTCTAAAGTAATTAAGACAGTAAGGTAGTGTCCCCAGTAGTGTAGTGGTTTGCGCATTTGCCTTACAAGTGAAAGGTTCCTGGTTTGATTCCAGGTGGGGACACAAGCCCCTCTCACCATGGAGGGTTGCGTCAGGAAGGGCATCTGGCGTAAAACCTCTGCCAAATTATCAATGCTGATTAATCCGCTTTGGCGACCCCTTGGTAGAGAATGCAAGGGAGCAGCCGAAAGGTACAAGGAAGCAGTCAAGTGCTGCCAGTCAAATGCACTTGAGTAACTGATCATCAGCCAGTATGATCACCTCTACAAAAGCAGCTTTTTTTTTTTTTGCAGTTTGCTGGTCTGTAGCATTTGGGTGTGTTCACACATTGCCACAGTCTTTTCAGGAGTGGACATTCCAGCAAGTTCACCCAAGGTCAGATTGTGTAATGCTTAGATGAATAACAAAAATCACAATAAAAAGTTTATTTCAGTACAATTAGAAAAAGACTGAAAAAGTATGACTTCTTTGGAAGGGTTGCCAGGGGAAAGCCTCTTCTCTCTAAAAAGAACATGGCAACATGGCTTAGGTTTGCAAAGTTGCTTCTGAACAAACTACAAAACTTCTGTCTTCCTTTGCACAGAGATATTTGGCCATAATGCACAGCACCATTTTTGGCAAAAACCAAACAAAGCATATCATCAGTAACACCTCATACCAACTGTCAAGCAAAGTGGTGGAGGGGTGATGGTTTGGGCTTGTTTTGCAGCCACAGGACCAGAGCACCTTGCAGTCATTGGTTTGACCATGAATTCATCTGTTTAAAATGATAAAGTATTTTAGTGTGAAATGTGAGGCCATTTGGCCAATAACTAAAGTTTGGCTGAAACTGGGTTGTTTAACAGATCAATGATCTCCAGCACACCATCAAATCTGCAACAAAATGGTTAGAAAAGAAAAAAAAAATCAAAGTGCGGCCTAGTCACTGACCTCAAACCAAATTAAATTCTTCAGCAAGACCCTCAGAGAGCTCTCCAAAAATGAATGCCCGCAAACCTGAACAGAAACCTGAATAAAACTAAAGCAACATTGTAAGACTGATAAAGTCAAAAAGAAAACAATTACGTTCAGTTATTGCTGCTAAAGGTGGATCTAGAAGCTATGGACTCATGGGTTGTACTTAGTTTTTTCACATGACTGCACAGAGTCCTATGAAAACTTTCTATTTCACATGACTGTAACATAAAGTAATCTAAAAGAAGAAACACTTATAATATCTGAAATGAAACACATTTGCAATGGTAAAGTATTGTAAAACAATGTCTTGCCTATAAAGTTTTATTCCCTATTGTTTTTTTCACTGGAACATAAAAATAGCCCAATGATTTGGCATTTTAAACAGGTCAAACCCTAACCTCTGAACAAGATCTTGGTGGCAGTGACAAATCTCACAAACCTGGATGCAGTCTCCATTTGTAGATTTATGAGTGGCAATAGCTTTTTGTACCTGCTAACTTGCTAAATGAAAACATCTGGCACAAACAGACAAATCAGCACACCCTCATGAAGACTTTTCATTTATTATGGCTAATTAGACTTCTGCTCAGCTTGAAGTTGGGCCTGAACATCTGTAGCAAAACTGACAGGACACCTGGGGGAGACGTCAGTCCAGCAGAGTATCTAAACAGCCACTAAGTCTGATGAAGTAAATCACCTGTGTAGGCGCTTTGATGATGCAGCAGTTATGAGGTTTAACATTCTGACCTTCATTTATACCCCATTTACACATTGGCATTAAAATATAATCTATGTGCAGACAAGTTATCTGGAAAGGGCAGCTGCATGTTAAATGCAGATTGAATGCACTGGGAACAGAATGCGATCGGGCTTATGATCGCATCTCAGCCAGGTGTTAATGCGATCCATACAGCTACATCAATACATCCGTAAGGAATAAGCTGGAATGGAAGCCGAAATGTCTCCATGCTCAACAAAAGCTAGAGGTAACAGCACTGAGTCAGCCAGTCCCTTCTAACCAATTAGACTCATGCGATCAAATCAAATTATTGTCATGACTGTAATAATACATTTAAATATGCTGTAAACAAAACATGACATATTCAGATACTGATTGCAAGTTAATTCCAGGTACGAGGCGGTAATGTTTCCCAGCAGACAAACAGACACGGCTGTGCGAGCGTTACAGAAAGCTAAAAGCGATAAAACATGAGTAAACCGTACCAAACACATGTCTACCAAAGATGAAACCTCCACTGACATCCTGCATTGATGAGATGCTCTGAATGCTTGACTCTGCCAGCCTCCAATCTGTTGTTATGTAAACCAGCTTATCATCCGCTGCAGCATGTGTGTGTGTGCCTGTTCCTTTTACACGTATGATAATAATAATAATAATAATCTAAACAGAAGCTTCCCTGGAAAAAAGAGGTAATTATTATTTAAACACTAAAAGACTCCTGCTGACAACAGACACACGTGCCCTTTTCAGTAAAACCTGCCTGAGGCATTTCATGGACCGTGATGACAGATCCCAATGCCAGTTTGACACAACGTTATATAAATTGAAAAGAATAATTCTTTTGTTAACTGTCTCTTTGTTGCCACCTCTAGCCAAGCCTGGGCAATATAAACTAGGAGTGTGATACTCAACAGATCCAGAGAATTAACCGTTAACAAGCACTTAGAAAATAAATGCCAAGACTGTTCAAATAAAGCCTTCACCTCTCTCTCTCGCTCTCTTTTTCCAATATACTTACTTCAACCGCCTCTTTAACTCAAACAGTGTTAGTGTCTTTTATTACTTTTAAAGTTCAATCAGTTAGTATGTCTCAACTCCAGGAACACACAACCCCCACAAACTAACACATTTACACTGTTTTTCAGTAAAAGATTACATATATTTAATAGGAGGTTCTGGACCTTTGGACAGAGACAGGCATATCATAGCTGTCCTTGCTTCCATGGATGTAGATTGAAGAGACCTTCCTCCATTTAATCCAAGTAATTGCTGCTTTCCTGTCCCAAAGATACCCAAAATGCAAACATCCCTGACATTAACACAGACATTTGTTGAGGAAATCACTGCTTAGACTCTTGAGAACACAGTGAGCCAGTAAAATGAATAAACCAAGTCTGTTTTGGGGGGGAAATTTGAACACTTAGTGAAAATGTCATTTGCAGCAGTGCCATCCCTTTGGTTTTAGACATACACATACAGTTAGTTCCATAAGTTTTGGGACTATGACAATTTTTGTAATTTTGCCTCTGTACACCACCACCACAGTGGATTTTAAATCAAACTGTCAAAATGCAGACATTCATCTTCTATTTCAGGGGCATTTAGGAACTGATACATTTTTATACAATAGCCCCCATTTTCAGAGGCTCAAAGGTAATGGAACAACTGACTGACAAGCAAGTTCGCGGACAGGTGAGGCCTGATGTTACATTATTCCATGACAAACTAAGCAGATAAAGAATCTGGAGTTGATTCCAAGTGTTGAATTTGAGAGATCAGAGAGAAAGCATAAACTTTAGAAGAGGCCACACCAACAATCTGGAGCATTCTTAAAAAGAAGGAATCCATTGGCCAGCTCAGCAAGACCAAAAGGCCTCAAAGACCCCTTCACATTTAGGCAAGCATTCTAAACATAGGTGTATTTTTGACAACTTATACTGTATGATCAAGAGACACCTTCATGAATGTTAATACAGAGGCTTCCTATTACTTCTGAGCCTTTAAAAATGAGTGACTATTATAAAAATGGCTCTAATTGCTACACAGTTAAAGCAATTCTTTTGTCAGACCCTTTGATTAAAATCTGCAGTTTAATCACATTTTGACTGTTTGATCTAAAATCCACTGTGGTGGTGTACAGAAACAAAAATTACAACAAAAAAAGTTGCTGTCCTTAAATGTATGGACCTAACTGTATGTGAAAATTTGCCTATCACTACAATATCTTTTCATGTAACGCTCCAATCATGGTGCTCATGCAACAGGTATACTCCACTTCACTAATACTCCACTTAAACAGCATAAGTTAGATATATTTTGGCTGTTTATTTCCAGTACTTGCATTTTACAGATATATAATTACATTTTCCACCAGCTAAAAATCACCAGTAAGTGTCATATTTTGAGCTCAGCGCCTATGAATTGAAGAATCAGAGCTGCTCCGTTTTGGTAAATAACAATCTTTCCGCCGACAGAAATGGATATGAATGCAAAGGAGCCGCAACATTAGTTGCCCTTTTCTTCAAGGGCCATGACTTGCTTTCTCAACGAGAAAAGCTCAAGTTTTTTTTTCCTACACCTACACTCTCAGCTGACAGCAAAGTCCTGAAATGAACTGAGCATCACAGACTGATGAAATACAGCAGTTACCAGCAAAGCTTAGGGGTAATATCCTTTAATAATTTTAATGCTTCAAATGCGGATCACCTTCTTTAAATGAAAATGAATTTCCACGATCTACGTTAGCATGTTGTTTCATCTGGAAAAGGCCTGTCAAGTTTTATCCCCCCCAAAGAACACGTTTTCTTTTCTTTCTTTTTTTCCTTTTTGTATCTGTGGAGCTTCTGCGTCGGCAGCAGTCATGTCCTTCCACTTTGCTGAGACTAGAGTGACAAAACTTTCCTCTCTGGCATTTCACTTTGACGCTCAGTACCAAACAAGCTGCTGAGTGCGGGAACAGACTGTTTTTTTCCTTTCTCTTTCATTGATGTGTTTGCCCTTCTGCTCCTGTGCTGAAAATAAACCACCGCGCAGTGAGGCACACTCATGATTTTCATTTGAGTAGCAAAGAGGAAGAAAGATGCAAAACACTCATTCTGTTGTGTTTTTATCATTGCCATGCTACTTTCAGAGAGTTAAATAGTGTATATGCAGCCCTGCTGTAGGACAGAAGGAGTGGGTGTATTTGCATTCATCTGTGTTTGTTGTTCTGTGATGTAATGGAGGGAGGTCATGGATGGTAGCACGGCTGGAGCTATGGAGGTCAAGGCAATCAAGCTGTAATGCTGGTGGGGAAACTCTCTGCTGTTCTGCACTTGGGAAACGGGTTTCTCTTGTTTTACATTACCCTGTGCATTCACATATGTACAGAGTAATGAGAGTAAACCCAAACAAGCACACAGTGGCTGCAGTGAAAGTAAATGCTGCACTGGCTTGCAGCCTGAGGGTGTGAGTTCTCATTGGAGCAGCTGAATGAGAAGGTAAATGCGCTTCGATGGGTTGCATTCTTGCATTGTAATGTTGATCTTTTAGATGCATTAAAGAACACAGCACTGATGGCTAAGGTGATTTCTAATATTGTTAATAATATTTGAAAGATTAAAACAAAAACTGTCATGGTTTCAGGTCAAAAAGGACTCAAAAGCAGAAACTCAAACGCAGACACCAACTCAAAGCCAAGGCTCAGAGTTTAATAATAAAGAGGAAACAGAAAACATCCGGTAAACAATCACAGAGGGGACCAGGGATGAACTAGAAGTCTCTCAAATGAACTAAAGGTGACTGGCAACAAATAACAATGGGGTCAGGGGTGAACAAATTTTATACTGGGGTGAGGGCAGACAGTTCCGATGAGCTCTCCTGAGCTCCGAGCACAGACTGCCAGTGAGAGAAAGCACATGCTCTGCGACTTGGGACAAGAAGATGAGTTGAGTTCATCATGTACAGATTTTAGATCGAAGCAAGTACTGTCTAGTTCTTACCACAGAGGCTAGCTGACATTCTGGCAGTGAGTGGATGGCTGGCCAGTTCGTTTATGGGTGAGATGATGAGAAGATGGAGAACAGGTGGGTCTGCTGATTCCCATAGGCAGAAGGGTGTAGGGGCGGGGGCTTGGTAGAGCACAAGGGAACCATGACAGTAAGAAAAAATTTTGTAGAAAATTTTTTTAAGTAGAATTGCATTTCAATTGGATTAAGGTTTGAAATGACTGGGCCATTGCAACACCTTGATGCTTTCCTTTATCAGCGATTCTGTTGTAGAATTGCTGGTGTGCTTGGGATCATTGTCCTGCTGGATGATCCTATTTTGGTTCAATTTTAGCTGTCGGACAGATGGCCACATATTTGACTTCAGAATACTTTGGTATACAGAGGAGTTCATAGTCGACTCAGTGACTACAAGGTCCTCAGGTTCCGTTGCGGCAAAACAAGCCCAAATCATCACCCCGCCACCACTGTGCTTGACAGTTGGTATGAAGTGTTAGTGCTGATATGCTGTGCTTGGTTTTCATCAAACGTGGTGCCGTGCATTACAGCCAAAAACTCCACTTTTGTTCCAGAGGTCTTGTGGTTTGTTCAGTTTTAACTTTGCAAACGTAAGCTGTGTTGCCATGTTCTTTTCAGAGAGAAGGGGCTTTCTCCTGGCAACCCTTATAAACAAGCCATACTTGTTCAGTCTTCTTCTGATTGTACTGTCATAAAATTTAATATATACCATACTAACTGAAGTCTGTAGAGTCTGTGGTGTAGCTCTTGTGTTTTGTGCTATTTCTCTGAGCATTGCTTGGTCTGACCTTTGGGTGAATTTGCTGGGACATCCACTCCTTGGAAAGAGTGTGGCACTGTGTTAAGACACACCTGAATGCAACAGACCAGAAAATTCCAAAACACTTCTGCTTTTATAGAGGTGATCACACTGGCTGATGATCAACTTAGTGCATTTGACTGGCAGTACTGGGCTGCTCCTTACCAACCTAATTCCTACAGATGCAGTAAGGGTGTTCTTAGTTTTTTACAGGGCTGTATAGAGTCCTGTGGAAATGAAATACTGATCTACTCAAATAAGGAAAACTGTCTTCGTTCTACATTGAATGGCCAAGAAACTATATCTGTGTATAGCTGTATGTATGTAAAAATTGCCAAGCTAAATAAAGAGCCAGCCTTGCCAAGGGGTTGCCATCCTATCATGATTTCTATGTGTCACTAACCAGCTCTCCCCTCTTTCTCATTTCTCTTTCTCTGGTTATAATTACAGATCTCTGCTGGAGCAGTTCCCCAGGTGGACCGACACTCATGAGAGCCCTCGTTCAAATTTCCTCGTCAAATTAGACTGCTGTCTGATCAGATCTGGAAATGTGGTGCTGTGGTGCTTCACACAGTAGCTGTCAAGATCCATCAGAGTGATGTGTCTGGCCTTCTCAACATGCACAGCAATGTTTTCCCAGCACAAAAAGTGGATTTCAGATGTTTCCTGTGTGTTTGACTTAGGGACAGAAATATACTTGTGTCTATTTAAATCACATTTTATTATTTTATGTATGTCTGCTCTATGCACATACCAAAACAATGTAAAAACACACTGCAGATATGTAGAGATTCTACAGTTTAATTTCTCATAAAATTATTAAATGTTGATGACTTATCCTGCAAGCTGAGCAGGCTGAGCTTCTTGAGAAGGGTGACAGCATCCCTGACTTCATGTTTTTAAAGGGAACACTTAAGCCTTTTGGGCTCTGAAAGAAAATGAGGACTTAAAGTTCATAGCAGAGTGGCTTTAAGTAGTAGTTTGACCAGGTTGTAGATGCAAAAGTCAGGAGTGAAAAATTCCTGATTGTATAACCAAGATTGGCAGTGGTAAAGATTAATTTAATGGAGCAAGGGAAGGGAAGGTAATTCCAGTGTGGTAGATCTTAAAAAAGCTTTATTTTTAACTTGCGCATGCAATCTTGTTCATACTACTTCCTGTGCCATTTGCAAGTAAAATTAGGTCTGATCATATTGTGTTATTTCTATGCATTTGTTGTCTCCCTGCTTGACCTAAGTTTAGATATAGCAAGTGGAAGGTCATCCAGACAGTGGATTTTATGGTTTTAATGACTCTGGTTAGGCCTTTACACATTATACATAAATCAGTGCATTTTTATCCCCTCTTTCATTTGGAGGGAAGCTTTTATCCTTATTTCCAGCCCCACATTTTTTATTCTTGGACTGCACTAGAGTAGCTTTGCATGAGTCACAGTTCTAAATAACCCTCATCTCATATTGGGCTTTGATGCAACTCCTCACTTAGTTCTCTGCCTGAAACAAGCTGTTTTAGCTGCCTTTCCCATTCCTTTAAACCGGCATTCTTCTGATTGGCAAGAATCATCTTCTGAGCTCACACACAAATGTTTTCAGTGCACAATGAAAACAGATGAATTGGCCTTGCTGTTCCAAGGTTTCTGGAGGGGACTGTGGTTTGACATTTTTTGGTGTGAGTGGTAGCTTCAGATTTGATTTACAGGTAGCACAGTGGCTCAGTGGTTAGCAGTGCTGCCTTACAGCAAGTAGGTCCTGGGTTCAAAACCCAGGCAGGGCCCTTCTGTGTGGAGTTTGCATGTTCTCCCTGTGCTTGTGCAAGTTTTCTCCAGTTTCTCCTGCCATTGAAAAACATGCTAAAGTAATGCTGCCTGTCAGCCCAGGACACTCTTGCAAATGAGATTCTTAATCTCAAGAGTTCACTTCCTGGTTAAATAAAGGTTAATAAAAGAAAGAAAGTTTAAATAGATGGTTAGAACAGTAGGTAGGTGGGGCCTCTGTGCTCTCAGCCACAAATGTGTGCCTGATATGACCATATTAAGGATAGCCACTCTCTCTGACATCTTAGAAAAAGCAGCCTGAAAACAAGTGTATACATTCACTGGCATGTTTTTAGGGCTACTTTAAATGGAATGTGACAGTGGCCTGACTTAGTAGCTCAGCTGAATACGTTTTTCTGCTACTCATGAGATGTCAGAGTAGGCCTAGTTTATTTCTATTTGTAGAAATTCTCATCGAATGAATCTATAATGAAAAGACTGACAACTTATAAGTGTAAAAATACAACTCTTGGAATTAAAGTTCCATTTTCACTTTATACTGTAAGTAATAAAAGCTGGGGTCAACATACTGTTCCCTCCATAAGCAGCCTGTGCTGACAGATATAAACCCACCATGACTGTTATAGGGATTTTAAAAAATATGAAATTTCTCCAGTGACACTGATAGCCTGTGGAGATGTCTGCCAGCAGAGGATCAAGTTAAGAATACTACTTGTTAATCATATACTAAGCTGGAAACATCTTTTTGTACAACCAACAAGGATGAGCCTGGTGAACCAGTCAACACATGATTTGATTCTTGTGTTGCAAGTTGAGAAAGAAGCTCAGACTCCTGTTAAAAGAATCAGTTATGCAAATAACCCAAAGTATCTCTTTAATTCAAGTAAAGACTTTGTACAAGTGACATGTGTGGAAAGATATTCAAACCAAAGGCCAATACAAAAAATGTGTGCATTGTGTATCATGAAGTAGAGGTACAATAAAATCTTCATTAAAAAAATCAGAAAGCATTATGATCCAATATTTTTCTGACTTTTATGGTGTATCGATCACAGAAATCTTGTAAAATAAAGTGTTGATAAAGTTTTACTACCAAACACAGATATTAAAAAAGAATCTTAATCAGGTGGAATCTTGGGAATTAAGCAAAATCAGGTTAGGCTTTTGTTTTAATCTTTCTCTGAGTTTATGTCACCTATTTTATGGTTCTACCTTTTCAAGTGGTTAAACAAATGGTAAGAAATAGTTGGAGGATGCGTGGAGACATTGTGTAAATGTTGAATTTCTAAGAATTGATCAAAGACATGAAATGTTGCTGTTCAAGAAAAGGTGAATGTTTTTATTTAAACTTGACATAAAAGGACTCACTAATTTTGCATAGTTCAGTGAGTCATGTACTGGGATGAAGGCAATTTAAATCTATCCGGACTGAAGTAAACCTTTGGAAAACCCCAGGGAATCATCCTGGGATTGCACAAATGAGTCTATGAGGCAGAATAACAGAAGAGTGCTAAGATTTAAAGCATATGGTGGTGGTAGTGACAACAGAATAGGGTTTGACAGCACAGAAAAGTGGCAGAGATGAAAGGAATAGCCTGAAAGCCCGGACACCCATGACTGCAGGCGGATTAGCGAATACAGATCCTTCTTACTGAACATACTCCTAAACTTCATAACTAATTAGAGAACAGAACACAGGTGAGGGCAGGACACAGGAGGACACTGTTAACCACAGGTGACATCAAATTGGGAGTAGACTCCTCACTGGCATATAGTTAATACATGTACTGAAGGCAAAATATTATGATGGACCAAAATCATAAAACAACAAATTAAAAATTAAATCACTAGAACGGTGAAAACATATGAAACTCTTTAATAACACAAAAACTCATATAACTTAGAAACCCTAGAAGCAGACCAGCAATCATGACAAAAGCGCACTGGGCCGAGTTGGGTTCTGAAACGTAACCAGGTTTGGATCTTGATGTCATAAGCTAAAAGAGACAGAAGTACCTACTGATCAGACAGAGACCAGGACTAATGTTCAATTTATTTACAATGATCAAATATTTAAAAGTGTCTTTGTCTGAATGAGC
>VUQH01034303.1:0-10884 GCA_015106775.1 Etroplus canarensis
GCTTTGACTTCATGCTTGGTTTGTGCTCTGACATGCACTGTCAACTGTGGGACCTTATATAGAGAGGTGTGTGTCTTTCCAAATCATGTCCAAACAACTGAATTCACCACAGGTGGACTCCAGTTAAGCTGTAGAAACATCTCAAGGATGATCAGTGGAAACAGGATGCACCTGAGCTCAATTTTGAGCTTCATGGCAAAGGCTGTGAATACTTACATACATGTGATTTCTTGATTTTTCTTTTAAATAAATCTGTAAACATTAAAAAAAAAACGTTTTTCACATTGTCATTATGGGGTGTTGTGTATTGAATTTTGAGGGAAAGAATTAATTTAATCCGTTTTGGAATAAGGCTGTAACACAAAATAAGGAAAAAGTGAAGCGCTGTGAATACTTTCCGAATACACTGTATCTCTGTTGTGTTGCCATCTGAAGACAAAGGATGCGTCTCAACCAGTGGGATTATTCTACATCTAGGTGTTCATTAACCATGTTTATTTTCTATATGTACAATTTTTCTACAGTATTTACTTTTATTTTTATTGTTACAGTTCTTTGATGAACATAAAGTGGAAATTTATTATGAAAAATAGTTTTGAAGATTAATGAATAAATATTACCCAAGTGAGCTTTGGTGTGTTGGTTTTTCACTTCCCATCTGCCTGCGGACATCGTTAAAGTGTCTATTATTACATCGTCCTTAGCTGTAATCACCTCAGATCATAGTCTAATCAAGGGCTCAATGTATTAAAGGAATAGTTAAATATTGTGGGAAGCACACGTTCAGTTAAATGAGAGTATTGATGTCACTCGTGTCTGTGGGTACCGATAAACCTTATTTAAGGGATGCATGAGAATGGTATCAATCTTCTAATGTAATTTGTTCAAAAATTAAGCACATTTCTCAACAGGATGAAACATTTCTATAAGTTCAAAGAAAATAAATTCCATATTTACCCAAATTCTGTTTTATCCCCTTCAACTTTTGTTTAATTAAAATAAGTAAAAAAGGCAGCATTTTCATTCCAAGTCCCACACCGTTTTACTGGGACGGTAGACACAAAAATACCCCACTGCACATACTAAACAGGGCTTTGAAGTATGACTCTGTGCTGTAAATGCAAAGTCTCTGCAGAGTTGCTGTTTGCCGGATGAAAGATCCCTGAGACTGCAGAGCTGAGCTTGCATCCTCAGGTGAAAGATACAAAGAGCTGCTATTTCAATAAACACCTCCCAAGTCGCATTATCTTGTTCTCTCACTGTTTCTCTTGCTTTCTTTTTGTCTTTGCAGAACAGTCTGTGCTCAAAAAAGGCTTGTGTTAGGCTGTAGCCATCTGCTGCTTTGCTGTCCTTGGCCACAGCCAGCAAGCACAAAGATAAAGACGGAGCCCTGCTATATTTATGGAGTGAATACAAAACAACTCTATTTCTTGCCAGTGGTCAATCAGTCAAAAACATACATTTCATTATCATTGAGAAGTGAGATCTCTTTTTCAAGAAAGACCTTTGACCAGGCAGGAAGACAGACATATACAGATACATTTATGATCAGAGATTTCAAAAAGCATGCGCAAGTGTGGTTGCTGATGCATAAATATACGCTTTTAAAATGTTCTAGTTAAATAGGAGGATTTTGTTTCACATAATAGTGGGGCTTATTCTATTTTAAAATATCTAAATCCAGTTTTTTCCGAGTTCGGTGTGAATAAGAGGTATAGCTAATGTTAGAAAGTCCTCTGACCTGATATTGGATTATGTTTAACTTTAAGTAAAGAGTAAAGAAAAACAGTGCTGCTCTCTTGCAGATGACCAAACTTACTGAGATGTATAAGTGCTTCTGTGTTGCATGATTTTACAGCCCCTATACCAAAAAGGTTGGGATGCTACGTAAAATATAAATAAAAACACAATACACTGAGTTGCAGATCTCATAAACCAATATTTTAAGTCACAAAAGAACATGGAAGACAAATGTTGAAAGTGAGATATTTTACTGCTTCATGAAAAATACTACCTCATCTTGAATTTGATGGTAGCAACATGTCTAAAAGAAGTTGGGGCAAAGGCAATGACATGCTGCAAAAATAAGTGGTATTAATAAGAAACAGCTGAAGGAACATGTTCCAAGTAATTATGTTAATTGGCTAGTAATGTGACTGGGTATAAAAAGAGCACCTTAGAGAAGCAGAGTCTCTCAGAAGTGAAGATGGGCAGAAGTTCAGGAATCTGTGAGAAACTGTGTCCACAAATTGTGGAGCAATTTCAGAATAATGCTCCTCAGTGTAAAACTTGAATATTCCATCATCTAAAGAACATAATATCAGCAAAAGATTCGAAGAATCAAGGGACATGGGCATAAAAACAATACTGGATGCTGGTGATCTTCTGAGCATCAGGTGGTGCTGCATTGTAAACAGACATGCTTCTGTTATTAAAATCACTGTATAGGCTCAGGGACCCTTCCAGAAATCACTGTCTGTGAACACAGTTGGCTGTACCATCCACAAATGCAGGTTAAAGCTCTAACATGCTAAGAAGAAGCCTTGTGTGAACATGATCCAGAAATACTGCTGTATTCTCTGGGCCAAAGCTAATTTAAAATAGACTGAAGCAAAGTGGAAAACTGTTCTGTGGTCAGATGAATCGAAATTATTGGAAATGGTGAATGTAATGTCCTCCAGACTAAAGAGGAAAGGGACCATTGAGCTTATTATCAGTGTTCATTTCAAAAGCCTGCATCTCTGATAGTACGGGAGTGCATTATTACCTACTGTACAGGCAACTTACACATCTCGAAAGGCACCATCAGTGCTGAAAGGTATGTACAGGTTTTTAGAGCAACATATGCTCCCCTCCAGACAATGTCTTTTTCAGGGAGGGCCTTATTTGTTTCAGCAAGATAATGCTAAACCGCACACTGCAGCTATTACAGCAGCATGGCTTCATAGTAGAAGAGTGCAGGTGCTGGACTGGCCTGCCTGCAGTCCACACCTTTCACCAGCTGAAAACATATGGCGCATTATGACACTCAAAATACTGCATCAAAGATCCAGGACTGTTAAGCAACTGGAATACTATATCAGACAAGAATGGGACAACATTCCTCTCCCAAAGGCCCAGCAGCTGGTCTCAGTTCCCAGACGTTTACAGACTGTTGTTAAAAGAAGAGAGGATGCTACACAGAGGTAAACATGGGCCTGCTCCAACTTTTTTGAGATGTGTTGCTGCCATCAAATTCAAGATGAGCTAGTATTTTTCATGAAGCAGTAAAATGTCTCACTTTCAACATTTGATATGTTTTTTATGATCTTTAGTGAATAAAATATTGATTTATGAGAATTGCAAATCATTGCATTGTGATTTTTTATCTTTCACAGCATCCCAACCTTTTTGGAATTGGGGCTGTATTTCAACAGCATCATCACTGGAATGAGATCAGATCAGAACACAGAGCATGTGGAAACACCTTCATGCTGTATGCAATCGTGTGTTTTTAGTTCAATTACAATGCAAGCAATCGTGTCCGTGTTCATTTTCATTTCTGAAGTAAAAGTATTAAGATTACAGTGTAAAAATACTTAGTTACTGGAGCAAGCTACCTAAGACAATAAGAAAAAGCAGGAATTGATCATTTGAGGTGGGGCTTTTATCAATTTATTTATTTGTTTGTTTGTTTTTATGGGATTTCAGCAAATGAAACGTGTGCATACAAACTGAAAAATGTTCACATTAAAATGAGTAAACCTTCAGTTGCTCCCTTGTATTCTACCCATGGGGTTGTCACAGCATCCCTGGTTCAATTCCACGTGGGGGCACCCTCTCCATGGAGGGTTGCACCAGGAAGGGCATCCAGTGCAAATCTCTGCCAAATTAACAATGCAGATTAAAATAAGTAAACATCTATTGAAGTAGTTGCCAGGTAATTCTGCATCAGGTGAGCCATACTCATTCGGAAGTTAAATCTATTAAAGTTGAATTTCTAAACAATTTGTGTTTGTATGCACAAATGCAGCTGTTAAATTGGAAATTTGAGTTATTCATACATTCAAATATGTTGAAGTCCCTGCCTAACTACTGGTTGGTTTTTGGAAAGCATTTAAAGTAAGCCCTAAGTAGAATAGTTCACTCTGGCCTAGAGAGTGGCTTTCCAAAACATAGATTAATTCCGATGAGAATACCTGGACTACAGACTACTGAACTAAATGAGCTTAACTTAAAAACACCTGTGCTAATCTGAACGAGTTACTTACAAAACATGATGTGGACCCATAAAAGAATAAAAAATCATGTAGAATTCAAGCGGCAAATCCAATGAAAACAATGGTAGAGACTGCAGTCAAAAAACTGCACAAAATATGAAAAAAACCCTTTTAAAGCTGATAGCCATGAGACACCTAATTACTGAAGGCAGCACATGCCAGCTGCAGACTCACAGAAAAAGAATGCCTGGATATCTATTTGTGATTAACTCAATAGTAATGAACATACTTCAGGTTACTCTTTTGAGAAATAACTGGTCGGAAATTATAATGATTATGCTATACAGGTGTTGCGGAAGAGCATAAAAATTAATTTAAAGAAAACTTCTGCTGAAGCCTAAAAGAAAGTTTAAGACTGGTGGAGGACCTGCAAACAGGGAAGCCAGTTGGATGAGCTCCTGAGAGGACAAATGGATAGTCAGCACCCTTCGGAGCTCATACCAGATGATGACCATCTAGACAGCTCGGATGAAGGATCACACACACCCACATTGAGTATGTGAAATCTTTTCAGTTTGTCTTTTTCTCCTTTCAAATTTTCAGTTGTTTCTGTGTCATCTGATGTGGAACATTTTCTTATTCAATACCCATGTATTGGCTGCATATAATTTGAGATTAATATTGACAAGCTATATCAGATGACAAAATTTTAAAAATCTATCTTTTCATATTTTGCTCTATTGACTATTTACTGTTACTGCGACTAGTAGTCCATTAAACATACAAATTCTGCATTTCTATTTGGGATCTATCTGAAAACATTAATCACATTCTTTGATAATGAAATCATGTTTTAAAAGTTGTAAAATGCTCTGCACACATACTAGCCATGTTAGCAGCAGTAACCTTCTCCTTTGCGGGCTAGAGTCCACGCAGCTATGCACAATGCCGTTGCACATTGCTTCAGCCCTATTTACTGTTGACGCAGCTGACATACAAGGGCTCGTTCTCATCATCAAAGTACTGCAGAACCATGCTGCTTCCAGCTGTTGCCATCTGTCCCACACTGCTAGTCTAATGTCCGCCGCTAGTTTACAACTTGAAATCAAGGGGGAGAAAGGGAGGCGCAGGGCCTGTTGGCGCTGCTACACCAGTTGGTAAAGGGTGGAGTCATTACCTCTTACATCCAACAGGTGGGTGCCATTATAGAGAAGGTACATGATGACTCACTTCCAGTTTTGAATAATTTTCTGCGGGTATAACAAACATCTAGCAACATGTAAACAACCATGATGGGTCCTTCTGACAGTTGTATAAAAATCACTTTTAGGTCTGCTAAGTGTTGTATATTTGAATATAGTTTTCCATATAGTTATATTAAGTGGTCATCAATACAGCAGCAGTTTAAATGCTGGTCAAGAGGGGAAATATGGCTGGTGAGTGTGTTGCATGCAGCTGTACCTGCATGTATGTTTTTGGACATGTGGAGAAGTGGACAGTATGTCATGCATTTTGTAAGAAGATGTGGCTTCTAAGGGAGAAGCAGATGGAACTATTAAAAGTGTAACAATGTGTTTTTATTGTGTTAACTATAGACATCACTGTAATTCAATAGACATTTCAATCAGATGCACAACAGTAACTGTTGTGTCAAGCTGCCCTTGAACCAAATTATCTGGTATAGTTAAATTTGATTATTACTGCCCAAAATAAAAGGTTCATTAAACATCAGTATTTCCAGTACAGTCTGTTTCAGCTGTAAATGTTACAATTACGTTACGTTACTTTACGTTGCGTTACTTTTTCTAACAGTAAACAAGTTACTAAGCCTTAAAAGGATACAGTTTTTACTTTAAACATTTGTAATCGACAATATTTCACTATGGAAAGGAGGGAACTCCCTTTAAACGCAGGTAATCAAATGATTTATGGTGCAGTCATACTGAAAAGATGCCACTGACAGTCCAGAAATGTGAAAAAATGAATGCACGGAGTCGTGAAGTAAATACTTCATAGTACGACACACAAAGGAGCCTGCATAACACGGCACATTTCACAGGGGTCCAGAAAGCTCCATCTGGGTTCTGATGCTTCAGTGCTTGGATCCAGGCAGTCGTCCTGTCTGTTTGAGCTGGAAAATGATGGTAGGACACTTTGTGTGTGTAACTGGCTGTTGCAGCCAAACACTGCACAATAGTGCGACGTTATATTTAATTTCAACAGAAAACTCGGTACTGTACAATGCATTGAAGCAGCGTTGCTAAGTATTGTACCCACACTGGCAACAAGACAGGACCAGAGATAAACACAGGTCGCGTACCTTCTCTATACATTAATGAAAAAGGATAATGCATTTAATTATTATTTCTGGTGCAGATTAGCAAGGGGAAGTAGCAGCGTACATCCTTACAGTTTATGGCACTATTTTTTCATTATTTCAACCCTTTTTAGGGGTGCTCCTCTGAAATTCATATTAGCACCCCTAGAAATAGCAATAGCAATGAAGTAATATTCCGGGTGTGGCTTCAGTCCTCGGCGTCGCCTGATGCCGGTGGCCAGGGAAGAGGACATCGCGGGCAGGGTGTTGTGCTGGGCCGGAGGCGGGCCCTGGCCGGCCGGCACCACCCTTGTATGGGGCACCGGGTCCTGGGGGAACGCTATATCATTTCACTGTGTATTTTATATGTAGTTGAAATGACAATAAAGTAATCTGATCTGACATGTCCCTGCCTCTCCTATAGTATTTTTTGGTGGGGATATAGAAAGATTCCTGCATGTGCACACATGTTGATCAGCTAGCTACATCAGAATTCCATACAAAGGTGAGTTCTACAGCTTCTCATTGCACCATTTTGAATTGCAGTTATGTACTGGGGCTGCTGTCAGTGACATTCAGTCAGAAAAGTCTTGCTATGAAGGGCATCTCTGAAACTCTGCAACTGATGTTGTTGCTACATCTCTGTATGGAAAGACTGATCACAAGTTACAACCTGCTTTCATGAATGTGTAAAGCGCATTACAGAGCCGAGACATTTTCTCATGTTTATTGACTCTCAAACTCTGAAAGTCATCTGGAGCTTATTCCAGCTGTCACTGCGCAATAGGCAAGGTACATCCTGGACAGATCGCCAGTCTGTTGAGGGAGCTCTTGCAATGTCTATTAACTGGGTGAGGTAGACCCACAATCTTTTCAGCTTGGTGGCCTCGATGCTGATCTCTAGAGTTTTCCCATCTGCCTCCACCCCAAAGCTATTTTGCTCCCAACTGCCTCTTCCAAGAGCTGACAGACAGTCAAAAGGGGTTCTTGTGGAGGCAGGTATGCAGCCCTGTCTATCAACCACTAGTCCTGAAGTGCAGCAGTTTTCGCCCAAGCCATGGTTCAAGCGCCTCTAGGTACCCAATTCTCCTTACTCCTCTGGAAGGAGCACGGGCATTCAATGTGTCCTCCCCTGTAGCTGACCTCTCTCCACCAGGTTGGGCCCAGAGTGGGATGGAGCGGCCTGACGTTTTTCCAACCCCCTTTAAAAACCCTCTCTCTGATTGCGGCAATTAAATTGGTCCATTGAAGATAGGTTTGCACAGCTGGCTGAATAGTAATAAATGAAAAGGGGATTTAATTTAATTTTGGCATATTAAAATAGCATTCAAAGTTTATATTTATAGGTCTGATTGGCTCACCTGTATCTGTTAGAAGACAACATTCGACTGAGGATGTTACTCATATTAATTTAAAGAAGAAAAATTACAATATTCTTGTAAACACTGTTGCTATGTGTCTAAAATCTGAACTTGTATAATTCAGGTTCATCAACTATTAGTTTTAATAATAAATTAATTCCAGTATATAATATAAATGCTAAAAAAAGTCCTTTCCATGTGGTCATGATAGAACTATTAGTGACTTTACAGAAAATACACCATATCAGGATATGTGATGATTTATATTGTGCTATGAGATTTTGGTAATATCACCCAGCCCTACTTTAAAGGAGAAAGTCACATGGAGAAAACTGAAAGGCTGCAAGGCAGTTTAACCAACATCCTCAGAAACAAGGGTAGCAAAGTGTGCCAGTACTGGTTACCATAAAAAAATAGTACTACCCATGAAAAGCTGGCTTTTAATTCACAGCAAGCCCCGCATACTCTTTGATTTTTATTCACTGATACCACATAAATCCCAGGGTTTTTTGGGCTATGTTCACACTGCAACCAAAAAGTGGCCCAAATCTGATCTTTTTTTTTTTGCCTATATGTGACCCATATCAGATTTTTTATGATCTAAACAGGTCTAAGTAGTCTAAGCAAATCAATTTTTTTTTCAAATGTAAATAATGGATGAAAAAAACATGGCAGACACAGTTGATGGAGCTAGTCAGTGGAAAGAAAGTCAGATTTTACACACATGCTGACAAGTGTAGCATTCATAGTGACTTCTGTAAACATGGCGTGCTGCTTGCGACGTCACATCTTCAGTGCATCACTTCAGGGACGTAGCCTGTTCACACTGGAGTCTGATGATGGTCACATTTAAATTAGAATGTGAATGACTATGCAAAAAAAATCAGATCTCAGCAAAAAATTGGGATTGAGCATTAAGACCTGCAGTGTGAATGTAGTCTTGGTGTAAGGTACCACATGCCATAACCTGAAAGTTACAGACAGCTGGTGACAAACTGGTACAGGCTGTCCTCTTTGAGTCACAGCAGAAAGCCCCATGCATCCTTCATGCATTCAAGAAACTGTCTTGAAAACTAATTTCATGAGGTTGTAGCAATTGGTCAGAAAAGAACTGGTCTAGCAGCGTGTACTTGTTGATCTTAATTAACATACTTAGACTAAGTAATCCATGTGTCTTCTTTAACAAGCAACATCAACCTGAAGTTTAACTTATGAGTTTACGATGACATGTGGCTAATAACTCTGTTTTCATAAATGTCCCTGAATGTATCAGGGTAATGCTCGACTTAGACAGTTCGCTGATTTAGCCCACCTGGTCTGGGGAATCAGAAGGAAAAAAAACTCCCACATACTTCTCTTTCTCTCTCATTCCAGTTCATCCTCATTTAGTTCATGCTGCAGGACACCCTCCATCTAAGCATGCTCATACATCCACATTTACATCACTGATATCACTGATAAACACAGGGCATATTTAAACTTGGCTTCTTGTTTGCTTTATCATAATAAATGTTCCAATTCACCGTCAACTAATGCACCCCTTCCATTTTTGTCGTGGCCTTGGAGCCAGGCCATGACAAATGTCATTACAGAAGCACTAAAACCTAGTAAGACCTTGCTTGCAGTTAGAGGCGTCCTGTTGATGGTTTTACAGCTGTCCATTTTATAATTGTGATCTACAGGAAAAATTCTTTTGGGGGCCATGAGGGATTTTTGCATTGACATAAAAGCATGTGTCACAAAGGGCAGTTCCATATAAAATCAGCCAAATCTGAAAAAAAAGTCCAAACCTGACCCCCTCAGTCTCAGGCATGCAAAATGTTCACACTGCAGAATTTTCCAAGTTACAGGTCATTAAATAACAGTAGATAGGCACTTTTTATTGATGTAATTTTTTAAAGCATCTTTGAGCCCTCATAACATCAAAAAGTACAAGAGATAGACACAAGAAATTTTCAGAGCTGAAAACTCCATGTAATCTGCAACCAACTGAATTTTACACCCATTCCAAGAGTCACAATCTAAAACTAAAATCTTGTTTTTGTTCAGCATATTTTTTTTCAATAGCAAACTCTGAGCATCACTATCATGTGATTTATCATAGTCTCAATAGCAAAGCTGCACCAATTTAATGTCTGCGATGTAGAGTAACAGAAACAAGCATTGGTACTCCGGAAGTTCTATCTGTTTTCTGATAATTCAGTGGAGAAAACTTCAAAAAGTGTATTTTGGGTAAACTTTCAAGGGTCATATCACCATGCGGGACAGGCAGCTGGTCAAAACAAGTGACAGCATATAAAAGGAGACCCTTTGTGATCCAGGCCATTCTGCATGCTCAAATGTAATGTGTCACAACTATTATTTAGAACTTCAGACCATTTCACACCCATAGCTGTATTCATGAGTGTTTAAATATGACTATATATTTTTTTTTTAAATCAGCTCATTTTAAGGGGGTCAGGTGGGAGGCATTGATTTCTCATGATGAAACTTGTATACTGTTAGGAAAGGCTCATTTCCAAAGTTAAATATTTTTTATCATCATTATTAATCTACCTGTTTATTTTTGACCTCTCACAGTCATAATCAAAAGTAGATATAAAGACAGTAGCACAGCACTGAAACCGGATCACCTTAACAGAGTGCGTGACTCGAAAATTTTTGTCTCAAAACAGGTCAGCTCACTTTTTATTGTATGCATGCATTGGCTTCTTTGAGCAAGCAGACAAAAGGCAGGGACTAGCTGATACTTTCCATCCTCCCTTGCACAGGTGTACCACAATCAGCAACAGATGTATCTACAAATTCATATCAGGTGCAGCACCCAATGCACACAGGTGCTGTGGATTTTTTCCTTGCTGTATTTGTTAGACTCTGACTATCCTCTTTCCTTCCTCCTGTTTCCTTTATGCCTTGTGTATGAGCAAGCAACTGTGGGAGAGTGTATCCTTTTCTGTGTGTGTGTGTGTGTGTGGTGTTTAAACACAGATGTGGGATTTTATCTTTT
>VUQH01034304.1:0-13157 GCA_015106775.1 Etroplus canarensis
GTGTAGATCATCATTTCGCGGCGATCTTGTGATGTGATTGTGATTGTTATTATTATGGTCATTGTTTTGGAACTGTAACTGCCATAATAATTATGTCATTATGGATATACATTTTTGTTTACATACATTTTATGTGATTAATTTTATGAATACTTTGTTTTTGTATTGGCACTATGTGGAAACCTGGGAAGTGTGTTTTCATTTCGTGTTGCACGGGACATGTTTTACTTGTTGCACCTTTTTTCTGCTGGGAAGTAACGTTAAGAGCCGGATAAGTTACAGTCCGCTAAAGTTTAAGAAGTGCTATCTTTTCAAGTTGACATGGATTATGCATTTTCTGTTGAAGACCTTTTGTTATGCAAGTGAACTCATTCCCTCTTGGTTGTGTGCAGCCAGTGAGGTATGTTTGTTTATGCCTTTTATGCTGGATCGCGCATATTTATTGTTTAATTTGTGCCGTCTGTATGATACAAATGTGTGCTTATTTTGCACATTGTCGTGCATTTTGCACAGTTCGGCGGTGGATTTGATGACGGTGATGTTACAAGTTCCATTAAGAGAATAAATCCATCAATAACTGAAGAATCGTTGTGTGTGTTTCCTGGAGGGAGTGATAGGAACTGTAAATAAAAGACTTCTTATGAAGTGCATAATATGAAGTGATATTATGAAGTGCACAGAAGTGAACAGAGGCAATATGAGAAAAACCCAAAATCGGCGCCGAATTTATAACCTTGCAGTATTTCCTCATATTGTTGTCGGAAAGTCATCCTGATTGTCCTAGTCCATGATTTTACCACTCCTGGTGTGATCCTAGATGTATCCCTGCTGTCCTGCTACGATCAGCATTTTTCGCAGCATTCCCGACTGATTTCTAGGATTCTCCCACATATGTCTGCAGACAATACGCAGAGATTCGTAGTACTGTCTCAAGAATTGATGATTCGCACACTTTTTCTGCGTCTGACGCGGAACGTATGCCAAAATGACATAATTTGCCTCCACAACCCTTCCTAATCTTGTCGGCGCTCTACTGGACACCAGCCCTTATAGTCCCCTCTGCTCAGAGAGCCCCAGCTCCAAGTATTAGCATGTTTACCACAATTTGTACTTCTTATAGATACTCCAAAGAATCTCTGTCATCTTGTCTCTAGCTGAACTAAACAGTCCATCAGTTTAGGCTTTAGGCACCTCTGTAGAGAAAAGGGGTGAGCTCGATTTATAACACAAGACAAAATGATAACTTTGTAACGATGATTAATCAAGTAAGTTTTATTTCTTAGACTATTTTACCTGAAGCTAAAATCATGTCCGATACACGTGAATCCATTAGCTTTGCAAGATGAAGGGGAATTACTCATCCTCAGCAGTGATGAGTAATTCCTCTTATTACTTACAACATGCTGCTTTATTAACATGATGGACATCCAGCATTACGCCCACATCAGCTGACTGACACAGACACACTGAAATAGCTTATGAAATTCTGTTTCCAGTGGGGCCAATAATGTTAAGAATGTAATGTTTGTTTTTAAAGACCTCTTCCCATATTAAATGATGATCTTTCTGGTATATTACAGAACACACTGCTTTTTCTAATTGATTGAGAAATTGATCATCTGGGTCCAATATTTTCAATTCTTGAAGAACTCTACTATGAATACACTTAGAAATCCCACTGTACCTTTCACTGAAGCCTTCCTCCATTTCTGAAGCATCTGCAGTGGCTATGTCTCCAGGAGAGCAAAGATACGTGCTCCTATCCAGAGATTTGCCTCCAGCAGAGGCTGTGGCTCCTGGGCAGGACGAGTCAGAGGCTTCACCACTGACACTGCTGCCTCTGGCATGAGGCTCATCATGCTCGTCCTCAGTACCTGGATGTTCTATCATCCACATAGCCAGCACCGTGATGTTCTGAGCATCTGCCTCTCCTCGAGCACCTGGGATAAACATATGCGACAAGTCATCGTGCTGCAACAGCTGTAGGGAAAATCCTGATTTCCAGCAATGCCACAACCAAATGTCTGTAAATGTAGTTCATTTTCTAATCCAACTCAACAAATATAAATTTGGACATTTTCCTGGTAAGTTTATTACATTAATCTCAAAAATTCTACATCTTTTTCTTGAAATATAACCTTTTTCCACAGCTTTGTAGCTTTTCCTGAAACTTAATCAAAGAAACCAAGATTGAAGAAATTGCGAACATTTACTAATCAATCACAAATAACCTGCTAGCTGTAGGACTGGCAGGCGCTTGCTCTTCCCTCTCACTGTTTTGTAATTGATAAAAAAGCCTTAACACAGTAAAACAAAATAAAAGAGAACAAGGGACAGACTGACCGGTGGCTTCCAGGGCTTTGGTGATCTGGCGCAGAGAGAAGCCCATTTCCAACAGGGGCACAGCAATAGCAGGCGGAGGGGGAGATGTGGACAGTCTGCTGCTGGGGTCTGACAGGGCTGATACAAAGTAACAGTAAAACTATCATTTTATCATTACATCTGGGTCAAAAGTGTGCATATGGCAGCAAGAGAAGTAAATTATCAAAGTTATATCTGAATTACAAATGAAATGTTTGTGTTTCCTGTTTTTTCAGCTTATAAAATATTGCTGCCTTCCTTTGCATTATGAATATGGTCCAAATTTTCCACAGCAGAACAGAAATGGGTTTTTTTTTTGTATTCATTGCAGTAGGGCATACTTACAGGTACCTGTTCTGTTTTGTGGTCGGGTGGGCTGGGAGTCGGGGGAAGTGAGGCTCTGCCTGCGGCCGACCTCATCCGAAGGAGAGGTTGGCAGGGAAGACACCGGAGGAGTCTGCGCTCGACGTGTTGGAACAAGGGTTGTAGTAGGGTAGCTGGAAAACATTTGCCTGGAGAGGGATTACAATAATTATTTAGCTTTAATCCCATACGGAAAGCAAGGACACTCATTAGCACTACCTAAATGACAATATGGTTGCCATCTGTTCTGACCTGAGGAGGCTAAGAGGCATGACCCCCGGAGACTCTGAGGCGGGGACGGTTTCTGTGTCGGTGACAGGTGTGGTAGCGGTTGTGGTGTCCTCTAGGGAGGAGCTCATGAAGGAGGTGGTGCTGGAGGCTGAGGGGCTGGTGGTGACCGGGGTCTGTGCCAACTGTTCACCCTCTGTAACTTCCCCCTCACCTTCTGGTTCACTTTTCACCCCTGAGAGAGATAAATAAGAAAGCACATTTGTGGCTGTGTTGTATTTTACATAATTATAAACTGGATTCTTCAGGGGTTTTGAACTGGAAGGTGACTTGCAAATGTCTGCATATTGTTACCTGGTTTTGCTTTACCACCACTGGGCTCCTCCAACAGTCCATTCACAACTAGCTTATAGATCATGGCCTGCGCCCTCTCCAGGTCTGCTAGCCCCAAGGCTCGCTTGATGGGGGAGCGCATCACTGCCCGCTTCACCATATGGCGCATGAGGAACTGCAGAGCTGCCCGCATCTCCACCTCCTCTTGGCATACTGGTGAGGTGGCAGCTGTGCTTCCACTTGTGCTGGCATTTAAGTCAGCATTGTGCCCGCTGGGTGCTGCTTCCGGTAACACCTGTATGTCAGAGGACAGGTAGGTAGAACTCTAAGAATAACCGAACTAGGTCTGTTTTTGATTTCACCTTTTTCTTCTTTCAGCTGCTCCCTTTTGGGGGTCGCCACAGCAGATCATCTGCCTCCAACTTACTCCATGCCTTGCATCCTGTTTTGTCACACCAACCCTCTGCATATCCTCCTTCAATAAATCCATGTGCTGTACCTTCTGTGTTCCTTCTCTTTTCTTTCTGCCTAGCAATATTTGACCCAGATCGATTTTTGATTTCATCTACTTCCTATAATTTGTACATAGATTCATATGCTTCCAGCTTTTTTATAAAAGCTAAGGTAAAACCAATTAATTTTTCCTTATCTTTCATTCTTTGTGGAAAGCCTAACAGATGTAAGAGGTGATGAACACAATTACTCAGGAGGGGCTCAGACAAGCTATATCAATAGATAGGGTCATTCATGGAACGTGTGTGTGTGTGTGTGTGTGTGTGTGTGTGTGTTTTTATTAGAAAGATTTGACCTCAAGTGGGGGTGCAGAGAGGGTTGTTCCCTAACTCCCAAACTGTTTGATATTAGCGTTGAACCATTTGCGCAACTTGTAAGAGACTATGATGACATAAAGAGACTGGTTATTAATGGCATAAATTATCATTATTTGTGGACAACGTACTTTTATACTTAACAGAACCCTCACTAACAATTCCTCCCTTAAGGAGCCTCATTTCCATCTATGGACATCTTTCAGGATATGAAGTAAACATGAATAAAACAACTGCTATGGATATAGGCTGTGGAATCGCTCAAGCACTCAAATAACAGAGCAGGTTCAAGTGGACAAAGGATGGTATTAAATACCTCAGAATTCAAATACCACTAAGAAAATTATATGAATCAAATTAGAAAAGCTGAACCCAAAATATTGCCAAAGATTTGGATCATTGGTCTACACTCCCCTTGTCTCTTTTATATTGTACTGAAAGTATACAGATGAATGTGTTGCCCAAACTCCTATATCCCTTTCAGATGCTCCCTGTTCAAGTTCCTCAGCTGACATTTGATATAGCTGATAAGACTAATTTCCAATTTTATATGGCAAGGGAGACGTCCAAGAGTAAGACAAAAAAACATTACAGCTTGCCAAATCATGCAGAGGACTGAAACTTCAAAATATTAGATGCTTTTTTTGGACAGCAGAAATAAAGCATGGTATGATGCAGAAAAAAAGCTTACTGCTTTAAGTAATCTGTGCTCTTTCAGATACATTTATGCATGATTTCATTCTGTCACATGTGGATGCAGACATCTCGCTGGTCTCTGCAATAGCTTGAAAATCTTCTTGTTTACTTGAGTGTAACACTTTGGGTGTTTTGAAAGTGTTTTTCTGCTACTGCTCATCTCTTTTCAAGTCTCAGTTACTCCATTTGGAAAGAAATAAATTACAATCAACAGCAGCACAACTGGAAAGACTTTCCTCTATGTTTGTCGTTTTTGGACTGTTGCCTATGTTGTGTTCTCAATGGGTTCATCATTTTCAAAAGCCTTCAGTGTTACCACCACATACTGTACTAACCTGGAGCAATTTGTTGTATAGTTGAGTGTAAAAATGACTTGGAAAAATGGGGTGGCATTTAGGGAAGCATTTGGGGTGTCAATGGCTCAGTCTGTCCAAGGACTTGGTTGTGAGCCAGAGGGTTGGAGAGGCTGCCGGTTCAAGACCTGCCTGGACCTAGTGGCCTACTTAAGACCTGCCAAGACACTGTCCTCAACCCATCCATATGGTGGTGGACTGAAGACCAGAGAAGGTGTCGGATCACCGCCTCCTGAGCATCACCGAGGTGGCCTTGAGCAAAGCACCAAACCCCTCCTGAGCTCCTTGGCACCTGTAATGGGCTGCCTTGTTCTGCACTTCTTTGCTGTGTGTCGTGCATGTTAAAGTGTGCATACATAACAACTAAAACAACAACAACAAAAAAAAGAGTGTGCTGGTTTGTAAGTTACCCTGTCCAGGATTAATAAAGCTTATAAATTGGCACAATCTTCACTAGTCTTCACATGGAGGCAGAAATGCAGACAGCCTGTCTGAAGAAATCGGTAAACCCCTTGAAAAAAGTTTGAGACTATAATTCTGTGGTACTTTGGATGGAAACATGGCTGAAGCTATGAAACTGCTAACCCCACTTTCATGATTAACTGTAATCAATCTTCTTAAAACCACCCACCCACCTACATACATACATTTGCACCTTTCTATAAATGTGGAATATTTCCCTTAAGAATTCATATTTATACAACTGAAACACATGCAAATGTGCAAACTGCTATGTAAACCTACTGTGGCAGGCTGCAGTACCTTTGGTATCAGGAGCAGCTCAGCATACTTGCTGCAGCTGAGCAGGGCGCTAAGGGTCTTCATGGCTCCCAGATAGAGGTAGGACAGCTGCACAGCATGGATCTCTGACTGGGTGGTGATGCAGGTAGGAGATGGTTCATGACTGCGGGAGCCATGTTCATGGCCCTTCTTCCTGTTCCCCTCAGCAGGAGCATGAGGAGATGAAGTAAATAGGGTATCATTCCCGCCTACCCCAACTCCAGCCACAGAGGAGATCTCACTCTCTGACCTTGAGTTGGGTGCCACATGAGCTTTCACCTCATCAAGGCTGTGGGACACTCGCATGTCGGAGGGCGCGGTGGTTGCTGAGGCTGCCACATTATCCTTTGGCTCATTACGGATGTGCCCTTCAGTGTCTACCTTCTCTTCACTGCTGGTCGGCTCGTGCCCAGTTGAGGCTGCATTGCGGTGCTTTTTCTCGTGGCGTCGGGCACTGAGCTTAGCTGCAGTCTCTTCATGGATGCTGGTAAGGTAGGTGAGGTCCAACAACAGGGAGGCAGTGAGGCCACGGAAACGTGCCACATCAAAGGGCAGAGGCTCACAGGGCTCCAGGTTGTACAGTGGAGTGTCACTAGGTGACCAGAAAGTTGGGAAGCTTTAATAGAAAGGTTTGGAGAGTGAAAAGAGACAAGGGAAGGAAACACAAAGTGAGGGAAAGGGCAGGAAAGAAAGAGCATAGCATGCGAGACAAATAAAAGATGCAATGTGCAGGTATGACACACAACCATGCCTGAGGAAGGGATTAATAATTATGCAAAGGTCAAGTCAAGATGCAAGAGCGCAAAATGGAGTGGGGATAATGGAGTTTGACTGATGATTAAAAAGCAGGAGGCTCCAGCAGTGTGTTAGAAGAATGAAAGAAACATTCAGAAATCACATACAGTTACATCTGTGCTGTCAACACATTTCCACAGCCATGTGTTCATCCTAATGTAGAATGTATGCATCAAGAACTCACTGCACTACTATTGGACCAGCAAACATGAACTTACCCCCCTTTTAACAATTTTAGTAATTACTCCACAGAAATGTAAGAAGGTTGCAGATGTCCAAAGGTCACTGCACTTTTTAAAAATTCAGCAGCAGTGACAGCAAAGTCTTTACATGGCTGCTTTTCTCACATCTATATATATATGTAACATGTACATATATGTAACAATTTTGTGTAAATATGAATAAGCCAATAAAAGAGCAAGTAGAGTAACACATAGAAAAAAATGCCAAACAAAAAATATGCCACAGCAAAACATTTAATTCAATACCTGATGGTGATCTCAGCTTCATCCCACTGCACCTTAGCTGAGGTACTGCCTTCCTTTACCACGCCCAGCAGAGTAGCATGCCTCCCAGTCTGTTTGTGAACGCATCTGCCTCCAACACGTAGTCCTGCATCAGCCCCCCCGATTACCGCCATGACCGGCCACACGTCTGTGCAGAGGGTTCTCAGGTGGTGCTCTGACAGCTCTCCCAAGCCATGTTGTCGTCCGTGGCGACCCTTCTCCTCCTCTGTCCTAGTCGGCATTTCCTGGCTTTCTCTTTGAGAGTCGTGCTCCTCACGGCTCTGCACCGAGCGGCTCTTTTTCAGCCTCTGACCTCCACTACTGCCACAAGCGCTAGCTGAAAAGCATGGCTTGATCTTATGAAGTCGTTCGATCATGGTCTTGTTGATGCGATGTGTCCAGTGGTCCGTGCGATGCAAAATGCGGATCAGCTGCGTGGTGGCCTCAGCCAACACAGTGGCCATGGGGCTGCAGACTGGATCCCCAGGTAAGAGGTCTCGCGGCGTCCCCCTCATCTGCATATCACATATCTTAACCTGGAGATCAAATGTAAGGACAAAACACTTAGAGCATCTAATTTATACCAACAAATATCCTGTTTGAGGCCACTCCAGATGGTGAATTTATGTGTCTCAGTAAGATGAGTCCTTTTAATATTTAATCAGTTGTAACTGCATTGTAGTGAACAAATTCTTTGTGTAAATTTGACCAGTTATAATTCTACAATTCTCTTTCAGCTCTTCTGGACAGACTCCCAGGTGTTCCTAAGCTAAGCAGAGAAATATAATCTCTCCAGCATGTCCTGGGTCTGACCTGGGGTCTCCTAATGTCCCTGAAAGACCTCACCTAAGAGGTGCCCAGGAGACCTCCTAATCAAATTCCAATACCACCTCCACTGGCTCCTGTCAATGTGGAGAAGAAGCAACTCTGTTCAAGTGACCAAGTTCATCACCCCACCTCTAAGAGAAAGTCTAAACACTCTTCAGAGGAAGACATTTTCCACCACTTGTATCCATGAGCTTATTTTCTTCTTTCTTCAGCTTGTGACCATAGGTGAGAGTACATATGTAGCTCAACCAGTAAAACTAGCTGCCCACTGTCGCCATGCAACCACTAAAAGTATATCCCGAAAAGCCCCAACTTCCTTATGCTGACCTGCCCCGATCCCACCTAACATGATGCTAGGCGAGATGATAAAGTGAATTTGTATTTTTTCTTTCTGTTTTAATGCAAATTGAACGACTACTTTATCCAGCAGCGAAGCCGATTCTATTTTTTTTTTCTTCCTGTTTTTGATAAGCGATATGACTAAAAATGTAAACATTTTACAAAAAATTTCACCTAGTGGCCTGTATTTTCAAAATGGCTAAAAACCTGATCACTTCCACATCTCACTGTGCCAAAAACTCTTTCTAAAGTCTGTGTCAACTAGTGTTTTCATTATCATGCTCACACAAAGGATGTGCTGCAGCATTGGCGATGATGCTATGATGTCATGATAAAAGTATCTGATCCCATGATGAGTTGGGTTTTTGTTTTGTGTAGATCAGATGAACAGTCACAGAGATATGGGTTTCAAGGATATAATGACAGCTTTGCCTTCCTACTTAGTTCTCTCTTTATTACAACGGACAAATACAGTATCCAAATTAATGCAGAAGCTGCACCGGCCCGAACTTTATGAGAGGCAGCAAACTGTCTTCAAACCAGAGTCTGCACTCTACTACAGCTTCAGTCTATGAGGTGTTAATTCTCATCCATGTCACGTCACACTCAACTGCAAACTGCCCATACACATGCTGGAGGTCACTGCTTGATGAAGCCAGAAGGATCACATAAGCTGCAAACATCAAAGATGTGATCCTGAGGCCACAGAACCAAAAACCCCCTGCCTCTTTCTCACCAATCAAAATATTTATTCTTGATTTCAGTGAATATCAATTAGAGAAAATGTATTTTGGATGCATTTGCTACTTTTAGCATTAACTCGTATTTAAATGCAATTTCAGATCTCTACAATTCACATTTGACTCATGAATTAATTCCATATTGGTATTCTGACAACGAAAATCCGACTACTTTCGATTCCAGTTAATGATATCTATAATTCAGCTCTATCTAGGGGAAATGTTCACTGGCAATATCTGCAATTGTTGCTACAATCATGAATATTTTCAATCTATCAAATTCTGATGAGTGGAAATTAAACTATTGATACGTCTAATAGAAATTGTATATAGTATAAATGTAAATTAATTTGTGAAATGCATTTGTAAGTAGTGAAAATTCTAGTTCTACTCGTAACAAACACATTAATCTAATTAATTTTTAACTAATCAGAATTTAATTTTACATATCAAAAATTGCCACTGTAGATATCTTCAGTGGTATTTGTGCTAATTAGGTCAACATATCCATATCCTGAATGTGCTGTTGATATGCTGGACATAATGGAAAATGTGGAAATGGGAAACGGCACGTACACTCAGCCCAAGGGATGCACTGGCTGAATAACAGAGTACAAGACATGATGTTAGAGATAGTGTGATGAAGATCTGAAAGACTAAAATGATTGTATTATTTTTTTTATGGTCAAGATTTCATTGTTTCCCTGGAACACAGGGGAAAAAATAAGCAAAAAGAATTTAACAACTGGTGCATCCATACTACAAGCCACAATTATTTTTCAACATGCACAAATTCAGTTGTAGATATCTGTAATTGTTCTTCTCAGTAATCAAGAAATTACTGATATCACCAATTATTTTAAAGGTATCTGCTAGTTTTGACTAGTTGAAAAGTAATGTCATATGTACATGCAAAAGTATATATTGCGATTTGTTAATTTTTTTTTAACTTAAATGAATATTTCCATTAGTTAAACTAAACTGTAACTTGTTAGCCCCAGTGATCAAATGGTGAAGGGGATTGCCTCAGTCCCTGACACCTACCTTCTCTCCTGGGTTACTGCTATAGAACATCACGCAGGGATAGAGCTCTGTGGCATCCACATCTTCAAAGGCTAACTTGGGCTCCTGTGGAATCACACATTAGTAGTTAGGGAGGAACAAAAGACACAAAATATTGATCACAGTGGACAGTAACTAGTACCATTCATTTCTAACATTAGTGTAACAACAGTGCTTTGAGTCTGTGAGAAGAACTAGCCCCCTCACCTCTCCATTCTTCCCAAAGGAGATGGTTCTTGCCTCCATGTCCAGGACGCAGGTGATGAAATCTCCCTGAGTAAAGCTGCTAAGTGTCAGTGTTTGCTCCCCGTTGTGATAGAGGTTTCCGCTGTACGCTCGGTACAACCACATATCCGATGTGGTGCGGTGGTTGAAGTCATGCACGGGCCATCGTGAGACACCCACACATGTCCCCTCATTGCCTCGGTTCTCTTTCACAATGTAGAACTACAGTTTACATCAAACAGAAATTTATTGATAACAAGTGGAGAACAAAAAAGTAGACTACTTCCACCTCTTTGTATTAAACATCTGTCTCTAGTGCAAATTGTTAAAAAAGACAATATTTGTTGACTACAAACAGTATTAATCTTCTTCTTCTTATACTTCTCAGAACAATAAAGATCCAATAAGACAATACTGCAAGATAACTACTGTACCTTCCACTGGTAGCAACCAGAGGAGATACCTGTGGAGGCCAGGCCATAGCCTTTGCCCCCACTGCCATGTGTCAGCCCCTGGCCATTTTCCACCACACAACACTGAGCCTTCTCTGGGTCAAAGGACACCTCCTGGATGGGAAGGTTCTCATCCTCTTCCTCTGCATCTCCCTTTAGATTAAAGCAGCTGTTAGCCACTCAAACAAGTAAAGACAAACATACATCCATCAGCGGGAGAGGTCACAAACCTGCAGTTTGAGCTCCTGAACCTTTTCTTTAATCTGGATTGAGTGTTTGGCTTGAGCAATGGGCGCTTCCCACATGCAGTCTGACAGCAGGGAGAACAGCCGTTCAACGACCTAGGGGACAACAAGGTATTTTAACTGACTGATAAACAGTTTCTCAAGGAGAAATTGTACAAGACAAACTACGGGTACCTGTGTCATTTGGTCATCCTCCATACTGGCGTCACAGGCAGGCAGGACAGCTTCCAAAACATGAAGTGCTAGGAGCCGAGTTCTCAAGTTTCCCACCAGAGGAACACCTAAAATTATCCGCCGGAGGGAATTCAATTTTCTGCTTTGTTTATATTTGATAAAGCATCACATGTTTATCGGTGTTGTTATAGTAGCTTCTCATACCTGAGCAGCACTTCTGTGCTGCAATATTGAGCAGCACTTCAGTCCATTTGGGGGAGGCCATCTTAGACTGGATGGCCTTTGAGGACACCACCCTCCTTAGGAAGACTAAGAAGTCGCCAAGGTGCAGCTCGGCCGTATGCTGCTTGCGGAGCAAAGCTGAAAATCAAGAAAAGAGCCTCATTAATACAGCAAGATGAGCTCTGTAGTAAACAATGCTGACACCAGAGAATCTATACTTCATTTAAAAGCTCACTGCTAATTTGAAGGTTCTATGTTTACTAATAATTTCTTTATTTTAATATTTATACTTTTACTCCCAAAAAAAAAATCAAGAAACACTGCATGTACACATTATCATATAATGTGTATTAACACATAGATGATTAGAAAGAAATAATAAGAAAAACTTCAATTTTACCTCTGAAGTCTTTCTTTTCAGAGTCTGCACTGCCCTCATGTTTGTCATCTTCCTGGTCTTTTCCACCTGAGAGAAGATTAACTCCTGCCTGAGACAGCAGGTTTTTCAGCTGACTGCAGAGGAGGTCCAGCAGTGATTGTACAACCTTGGGACTCAACTTGTCAGCATATGTTCTGCAAATCCAAAGAAACACAGTTCTTTTGCACTGGTTCTGATTTGGAAAGCCTTCAAAGTTTTCTATGAAACCTTGTTAAGCTCTTACCCTGTGCTAATGGCTAGTATTTGCAGCAGGCGTGTAGAGGCCACTTTCAGGGCAGTGCTGAGCTGTGACACTCCAGGTTTCTGCAGGAGTTGAAGGGGCTGCCCGAGCATGGTCTCTGTGCCACAGAGCTGGGACAACACGTTGAGCAGCCCACTGGAGATGGCCAGGGATACATCCACAGGTTGGTAGCGAACACTCAGTGCAAAAACAGTCACCAGCAGGAGGCGCTGTTGAGCTTCTAGAATAAAAAGAAAAGCAGAAACGGAACAGTTTGTTGGGCAAGCTCACCGGTTTGGTCCTGTTTTTTTTTTTGTTTTTTTTTTTTTAGCACATTAGGAATAGTTGAGCAGCTTAGAAAGTTTTTGTACATGTGTCTCCTTTCAAACATGTGAGAGAAGATCCCAATTTGACAACTACCTGCAGCGAAAGCTTTTACAAAGTGATCACACTTTGAGATAAATCTTTGTATTCATATTTAAAGGGGGCGGTTGTGTAATGGTTAATGGTTAAGGTGCCGGGCTCATGATCGTGAGGTGGCGAGTTCGAATCCCAGTCAGACCTTCACCGTGCCAAGACCCCTAGGCAAGGTCCCAACTGCAAGTGTGCCTCTGTCCACCCAGCAGTAAAAATGGGTACCAGTAAATACTGGGGAGGTAACCTGCGATGGACTAGCGTCCCATCCAGGAGGAGTCTAACTCCTAAGTCGCTTCACACTACAGAAACCGGGGATAAGCTCCGGTCCGATGAGCCTTGTAGGCTTGGGTGTAAAAAGCCCAACAGACTTTACCATTCATATTTAAACAACCTAAATCTAAGCAATAAAACTGCCGACCCTACACAATCTGCATACTGCAGTAGTTTGGATTACCAATGTGGTGCTTGTTTGCCTGTAGTGCTCTCTCCAGTGTGACAGACAGTTGCTGGTAAATCTTATGGACCGCAGTCTGGATTTCCGTCTGGAGGCTC
>VUQH01034305.1:0-11607 GCA_015106775.1 Etroplus canarensis
AGAGGGACAGCTCAGGCTGAGATGGTTTGGACATGTTCAGAGGAGGAATAGTGGATATTGGACAAAGGATGTTGAAGGTGGAGCTGCCAGGCAGGAGGAGAAGAGGAAGAGCACAGAGAAGATTCATGGATGTAGTGAAGGAGGACATGCAGAGGGTTGGTGTGAGGGAAGAGGATGGAGGCAGATGATCCGCTGTGGCGACCCCTAACGGGAACAGCCGAAAGGAGAAGAAGATACGTATAGTAATGGTTGCACAGTGAGGATCACCTTCTTTGATTTTTCAAGTGCATTTAACTGGTGCTAAGAGACTACAGGAATTGTCAGTAAACATGTTCACCATCTCATGAATTGCTGACTACCTGACAAACAGATTGCAGTATGTGAGACTGGTCAATACTCTGTCTGATTTGGTGATGTGCAATGCAGGAGCTCCACAAAGGAGCTCTTTATGTTCACCTTGTACACCTTAGACTTTTAGTACAACCCAGGTCATCCCTCCTACAGAAATACTCTAATGAGTCTGCAGTAGTTGGATGCAATAATGATGGGCAGGAGGAAGATTACAGAGCATTAACAGATGATTTCGTGGAGAGGTTTGGGAAAAAAAATGTGCTTCTGAATGTGAATAAGACCAGAGAGAGGATGATTGACTTCAGAAGGAAGAGGACAGCTACACATCCTGGTTGCCAGTCCATCACAATGCCAACACAAGACAGTGAGACAGACAGTCATTCACAATCAAGCATGTCTTTGGACTGTGAAAGGAAACTGGTGCACCCAGAGGAAACCCTCACAGGCAGAACATACAAGCTCCTCACAGAAAGGCCCCAGCAGGCCAGGAGGTTCAAACCCACAACCTTCTTGTTATGTCTTAAATACAAAGTTATAGGGTGCTAATTTAGTCAGCTGGAACTGGTTTAGTTTGAACATTTCTAACAAGTGATTGCAACTGGCCAGTAATGTCTTTTTTCCTTGTTAAACCTTGCAGACAGTTTTGAAGTGTGCAGTGTATAGGCCAGTTGTGCCCTGCCTGTTTGCAGTCTATAGTAAAAAGTAGGGCAGCTGTCTTTTCCAAATTAAATAAACTGTTTCTCCCAAAGATTTGGGCTTTTTTAGCAACATGCATTTAGTGGTGTAATGATAGTGGTAAAGCTAGACTTTAATTTTTATTTTTCCTGGTTGGAATGCTGTGTCTCTCACTCTGGTGCATGACAGGAGTCTGATCCCGTCGTGGTCCTCGCTTTTGTAGTCTAGGATGACTGAGTCTTAACTGAAGGGCTCTTGTAACGACCACTTAAAAGAAGCTTCAGATAGAAGCTGTCATTATTTCCTTATAGGGAGACAAGGGCACTACTAGGTGAGGCCACACACACTTTGGAAAAATTTTAGATTTTTATTTTTGCCAAGTCTTGAGCATTAAAGTGAAATCACATTGCAATATGGTTTCTAAAAATGTGTGTAAATGCAATGCATGATATTAGCTGAATAAGCATGTCTGTTTTGCTTATTTACAAGGGAAGAAGCATTAATTCATCTCAAAATATTGGCTCAACTTTCGTGAACTCACCTCCTACGCTGGCTTTAACTAAAATTACATGCCATCATAAATGTGTCATAACAGATTTAGTAACTCAGTGTTTAAGTTAATAGTTTTTCTGGGTCCTGCAGTCTTTACTAACCTACGATTTTGCTGCATGCAAGTCCCCACTGAGATGTCAAAATTTTATGAAACATCCATCAAATTCGGCATTATAAGATCATCCACATGCTCGACTACCATCCAGACTAACTGAGAGATTTCAACCACATAGTGCTCGACGGACACTCCAAAACAGTCCTGTGGTTGTCAGTATCCTCAAAGACCCCAGCAACTTTTTTTAAACCTAGCTGCTGCTTCTATGGAGTAGCTGTATATTTTTAGAGGTCAAACCATGATCCTAGTGTAGGTCATGCGCTGGCCAGTCTCTACAGCATTGTTAAGTTTACAATGGTTTTCCATCCTAACTTATGAAGAAGTAAAAGTTGGATGGAGAAGGACTATTTTAGCACTAGCTGTTTGTTATACTATATCTGCAGAAGTTAATCCTTCGTTGTGACATTACATCTCAGCATTAGTGTGGTATCTGACAGACTTAAAATTTACAAAGAATCTGGCATCCATTTAATATCTTTAAAGTGGTTCTCTCTCTCTTTCTCTGAGTAAGGTACAAAGAAAAGGATCCATTCTTTGGTCAGAAAGACAGACCTCCCACTTATTAGCTATCTGTTGATTATCCTCCAAGCGTGACTCTTATTTCCTCCTGACCCATTTTCAAAGTTTGTTTTGGATGAGCATGTGCTTCGTTTGTCAGTGCATGTGGATGCCACAAATGGGTGATTTATGTTTAACCCCACGTGGACTGTAGCTGAAGTATTGAGCTCTTTCAGGTCTCGTAATGAGTACCGGATTTTACTCCCCATGTGTAGGAGTATTTGAGAAATGGAAAGCTTTTGCAGAAATTAATTGCGGTGAACTGTTCTACTGTTTTATCACTATTTAAATGCTTCCAAGTGACAGCCAGAAGCTGTGAGTGCAACTCTAGGAGAGTACCCATGTGAGATGAGGTGTTTCTTCCCCGTGAGAACCACTCATGTCTGTTGTGTATCAGGGCCCTGGCTCAGAGGATAGTTGGAAGTGCGATGGGGACCTGAAGCCAGGAGAGAAGGTCCTGCAGGATATAAAGGAGAGGAGAGGGCAGGAGAGGCGGCTCCAAGAGATCCAACGGCAGCTGGAGCTGCTGGGTCAAAGCCAAGAGATGACTGTGAGTTCAAAGCAGACAAACACACACACACGAAAACACATGCTCATGTGCACCCAAGTACTTGCATACACACAGTGTGTCTGTGTTGTGCTCCACAGTGTTCGTCTATAGACACGTGTGTGACAAATTACTACAAGCATACAGCTCATTCTTTGTCATTCTTACTGTGGGAATCTGAAATCACATTCAACAGCCTATATGCTCATAATTTTCCCTGTTTTTCTCATTTTGCTTCTTTCTATTTGTATCACCTTACTATTTACAGTCTCATGTGAAATGCATGTTTTGGTTCACACTGATGAGTTTGTTGCTCTGCCTTTCTTTGCACATGGGTTTGATCAGAAGGACAGCATGGTTGTTTTTTTCCACTGATAGCCTTTTGTCCTCCACTGGGTTTAATTGCTTTCTAGCATTCTAGCCAAGATTCAGTGCCTTCACCCCACAGTGTTCCATAGAAACCATTTAGCGCCGTCTGGTCTTAGGTGCCTCTGCAGAGTTACAACCAAAGGACTGCCACTCTTTCTCTAAACCCTGTAGCTAAAGGCACAAGGCGAGAATGTTCCAAGAACAAAAGCGGACAGGCCTGATTTCTGCTTCCTCTGACATTTATGACTTTAAATCTTCCGTTAAAGAAAACATTAGAGTTAATAAATTTATTTGTTTGACCTTGTGATTGTTAAAATGGGTAGCTTCTCCCTGTCTTGCACAACAACATACCTGTTTCTTTCTTCCTACTGTTGCTGTTAGGTGATTTGGTATCGTCGTAAATTCTCAAAATGATGTACATTTGCCTAATTTAAACATGAAAGATGGCCATTTCTCTGACAAATAGTGAGGTAATAAAAACACCCAGCCACACCCTTACATCACACGACATCATGCCATGCAGCAGAGACCTATTCCTGGACTAATTAAGGAGAGAGACAAGTGGAATTTTGTTGTAATTAAGCCAAGCTTCATTTGAGGAGAACCATACTTTCATCATGATCCCAAAACATCAAACCCACCAGTCCCTTAACTACTGGTGCTGCAACACACTCTTTACATATGACCATGTGTCACTGCATTTTATATAGTGTGACTAAATGACTGAACCCAGCAAGTGACTTCAATGTAAACAGCACACTCACAGTGTATATTCTTAGTGCCACAAGGCTTTTTTGTGGTTAGAAAAGATTTATTTGTACAGAATTTGTCTGGGAGGGAATACTTAACCAGTTTCACACAGCTGCAGTATACTCATAAAGTTGATTTGTATAACATCCATAACTCAGATGCTCTTTCACAGCTTTTTTGTGCAACCGCACTGGTGTCAGCCATGCCCAGAGGCATTGCACTGTCCACATGTCTGTACATCCCAATCTTGTGAAGACAGTATGTCTAAAATGCCTTGAGGGTTATTTAATGTATATTTTTTAAATGTGAGAAATAGTCACTTGGATGCTGTGATGACCTAATTAGATTTTCATAGTCAATGGTCAAGACTGGGCTGTCATGGGTATAAAATGCGCCTTGACTTATTGGAAGAGGCATAGAAGCACAAGGCTGTAATTCTAGTTGTACCTATTGTCTACCAGCTTTGCAGGCTTTGTGTATGGTTTGTTTTGGACCATAAAATTGTGGTAACTAAGAAGAAATCAGGGCCTGCATTTATCAAAGTGATAACTGCACTTATAAGAAAGTACCAGTGAGAATAATGAGGTCTTGCTAAGTGGGACTAATAAGAATTCCAAGATTCCAAGTTTTTTCTCTTTATCACAAAATAATTTTGATGGGAAAAATATCTTTTATCTTTCTGAATTAAGGATGTATCATAAAATCTCAAGGAAGCTCTAACTTAACCTGAGAGCTCATTGTCATGTGAGCAAACAGTGTCTTGTCTGTTTAGTTTAATCCAATTTCATTTTGGTTTACGACAATGTAACATACTCATGTCTTTAAGTAATCTAAACAGAATGTTACATGTAGTTAATCTTTAATACTTTTACTGTACTGACTCCCTATTTGAAATTACATATCATTAAGATGGTTAAACTGATTAGCATGAGCAACTGTGCTTCATGTAGGTGAGTGCTTCTTATAGAATTTTCAGCTATCTGCTTAATTTCATATCAAAAACATTAAAATCCTTTAACAGAATTCCAAGATTATATTCGTGTTAAATTCAGAAACACAGAGAAGATTTAAGCAGATTTTTTTTCATGAAAACTCATTGGATTTCTGTGATAGTCGTATAGTTAATTTAGAAGAACAGGACCAATTTCATTTCCTAAGTTAAGAAATGCCCTGTTTTTGTACAGTTATTTGTCTTTGCTCTCACTGGCCACTTCACTAGATACAGCTTGCTATTAGTGTGTTGGATCCATCTTTTGCCTTCAGAACTGTCTTAATTCCTCATAGCATGCATTCAACAAGTTGCTGGAAGCATTCCTCAAAGATTTTGGTCAATATCGACACGACAGCATCAGGCAGTTGCTGCAGATTTATCGGCTGCACAGCCGTGATGTAATTCTCCTGCGACACTACATCCCTGCTCTATTGGATTGAGGCCTGACTGTGGAGACCAGTTGAGTACAGTGAACTCACTGTCATGTTCAAGAAATTAGTTTGAAATGATTTGAACTTAGTGACACCGTGTGTTGTCTTTTTAGAATCAGTCTTCAAAAGACGGGTACACTGTGGTCCCTTAAAGCAATCTGGCCATTCTCCTCTGACCTCTGGGTTTACCAAGGTATTTTCGCACAGAAAACTACCGCACACTGGATATTTTCTTTTTTTTCTGACCATTCCCTGTAAACCCTAGAGAGGGCTGTGTGGGAAAATCCCATTAGATCAGCAGTTTCTGAAAAACCGACCAGCCCATCTGGCACCAACAACCGTGTCACATGCAAAGTCACTTAAATCATCTTTCTTTCCCATTCTGATGCTCAATTTGAATTTCAGCAGGTGGTCATGTCCACATGCCTAAATGCACTGAGTTTCTTCCATGTGATTGGCTAATTAAATATTTGCATTAATGGGTATGCCTAATGATGTGGCCAGTGAACGTATTTGTGTAACTGTATGTATAAAAACTTTTTGTACCAGAACTTTGAAAATGTTTTAGTGTTGACTACAAATGGCTTGCTTCCTTGATTTTGATAAAATTCTTGCTTGTTATGTTAGGAAATTTAAGTATCAGGGTTTTTTTGAGAGCTATTTTAGTTAAACAAAAACTGTTTTGAAATAAAGTAGCACAATCAAGCAGATAAGACAAGGTTAACAGGGCTATTTTCAACAGTAAAGCAAGTTGTGTGATACTTGACAGCTGATCTGGTGCTCGTTTTCCTGTAACCTCATTTGGCTGCATTCCTAGATCTACAGCAAAAGGAAGGACAATCCCAGCATTTACTGTAAAACAGGATAGTTCCTGTAGGACAGTCTTGTTCTAATCAGGCCAACACTATCAATCATACATCCTTTCTTACAGTAGGCTATTATTACATTATTCAGTACACTATACTTGTCGTTTAACTAAACAGCTGTCTGAGGTTAAAAACAAGCAAACAAAACATTGTAAACAGAAATCTGGTATAAGATATTGATGGCAGAGCAGCTTGTTTTACACATCTACAGTCCTTCCAAGGCAAAGATGGTACCCAGCTGCTGTGGCAGGCGCAGCTGACCTGAATCTGTTAAGTTCATTGTCGAGCCCTCATTCTGCCAACCCTGCAAACTCACAGCTTTTTTCCATGGATTACTGTCCAGGTTATGGTGAAAATGGATTATCTGTCTCTCTGCATCTTTCACCACCTTCTGTACTTCATTCCGTCGATGGCTGTTGGCTGTTAGCCACTGGCTTGTCACCTATGTCTGCTCTGCTTTGCCACTGTATGATCTCCTGGAAAAGAGACATTTTGAGAAAAGTTTCCTCACGGGTAGTGTCGGCTTTCTCTGTGCCACTTCACAGAATAAAAGATGCTCCATATTGTTGTTATTCAAGTGGCAATAAACCACTCTCTTCAGGGTGCTTACCCTGCAGTCTCTCAGACTAACCCCTCCTCTACTGCGTGCACAGTTTATATCAGTATCATATATCCAAATTCAAAGATCTATTCGCTTGAAAAGTGACGACTTTGGCAGGTGCTGATGAAAATATATGAGCAACATAAGCATAATGACCTGGAGCACAGGCCCTTTAGACTTTGAATGTTAATGTTGTAACAATTAGGGATTTAAGCCATTTGACCCTTTGTAACATTTTGCCCATGTGAGGATCCATTGTAGGTAGCAAGTTCAGAAAGTGAAAGGTATATAGCCTACTTCACTAGATAGTAGCTTTTAGTCATGTTCCTTCCATGTCATCAGCAGCTCTCATGTACTCAGTGATGTTTATCTCACATTAAACATAGGAACATTGTCTAGCTGTTGTTAGCCAACTGATTCCAGTAATGGTGATACAAAAACTGTCAAAACTCCTACAGATCATCCTGTGACCTCAAAACACTGTAATTTAACCTGGTATTCAAATTATAACACTGAATAATGTACAAGCCCAATTCCAAAAAGATTGGTATGCTGTGTAAAATATAAATAAAAACACAATGCAATGATTTGCAAATATCGCAAACAAATATCTTTTATTCACAGAAGACCACAGAAAACATTTAAAATGCTGAAAGTTAGACATTTTACTATTTCATAAAAAATACTTTCTCATCTTGAATTTGATTGCAGCAAGACATCTCAACAAAGTCGGGATATGGGCAACAAAAGGCTGGAAAAGTAAGCGATACTAAAATGAAACAGCTGGAGGAACATGTTGCAATTAATTAAAGTTAATTGGCAACTGGCCAGTAATGTGATTATATATAAAAGGAGCATCTTGGAGAGGCAGAGTATCTCAGAAGTAAAGCTGGCCAGAGGTTCAAGCAGTCTGTGAGGAACAGTATCTAAAAATTGTGGAGTAATTTCAGAATAATGTTCCTCACCATAAAACTGCAAAGACTTTGACTATTCCATCATCCACAGTACATAATATCATCAAAAGATTCAGAGAAACTAGAGCCATCTCTGTGCACAAGGGTGGAAAACCAGTTCTGGATGCTTGGTGATCTTCGGGCTCTCAGATAGCATTGCAAACAGGCATGATTCTGTCATGGAAATCACTGCATGGGATCAAGAACACTCCCAGAAATCTTTGTCTGTTGGCACAGTCCACCGTACCATCCACAGATGCAGGTTAAAGTTCATGTAGAGAAGAAACCATATGTGAAAATGATCCAGAAACACTGCTTTCGTCTCTGGGCTAAAGCCAATTTAAAATAGACAGAAGCAAAGTGGAAAACTGTTCTGTGGTCAGACAAATTGAAATTTGAAATTCTTTTTGGAAATCATGGAGGCCACATCCTATGGACTAAAGAGAAGAGGGACCATCCTGCTTGCTATCAACGCTCAGTTCAAAAGCTTGCATCTCTGATAGTATAGGGATGCATTACTGCCTATGGTAGTGGCAATTTGCACATCTGGAAAGGCATGATCAGTGCTGAAAGATATATACAGGTTTTAGCGCAACATATGCCCCCCTCCAGATGATGTCTTTTTCAGGCAAGACCTTGCATATTTCAGCAAGACAATGCTAAACCGCATACTGCAGCTATTACAGCAGCATGGCGTCATAGTAGAAGAGTCTGAGTGCTGCAGTCCAGACCTTTCACCAACTGAAAACATTTGGCACAATTTGAAACACAAAATATTAGCAAATGAAATCCTATATCAGCCGAGAATGGGACAGCATTCCTGTCCTAAAGGTCCAGCAGCTGGTCTCCCAGTTCCCAGATGTTTGCAGACTGTTGTTAAATAAAGAGGAGATGCTACACAGTGGTAAACTGTGGTCAAGATGAGCTAGAATTCTTCATGAAATAGTAAATGTCTCAGTTTGAGCATTTGATATGTTCTTTTATGTTCATTTGTGAATAAAATATTGTTTTGCGATATTAACAGATCATTGTATTGTGTTTTTATTCATATTTTACACAGTGTCCCAACACTTTTGAAATTGGGATTGTGTGAGATCATTGAGAAACCAAATGAGTGCTGAAATTAAACAGGGCTCTGCACATTGAAGTCCTGAAGTCTTCAGGAAAGAAAACCTCATGTCCACTTTTTGCCAAAACTTTGTCATTGTACATGAAGTGATGACAGATAAACAACACGACTAGTGGTAAAGTATGCAAACCAAAATCTAAATATGAATTGATCTTCTACTTCTGTCTACTGTGTGTGTTGGGATGGCTGTGATCAACAAAATAATTATCAAATGGCTCTTATATTTCAAACAGAAGACTAATTTAGGCTGATATTACTGTTTAGACTGATGCAGTGACTCTGTGGGTATGCTGATGTGATACTATGTATCGGAGAGTTGTTGCATGAGAGAACTTATTGCTTTTTACCTGTTCAAAACAAAGATTGAGTGAACCAATGAACCATAAGCACGTGACAAATAGCAAAGATGAAGTTGAGGTCACGAGGTGTGTGAAATGATCAGATAACAAACTGGAAGTCAGCCAGTAATCCCTTCATTAGACTGACTTTAATCAGGCACCTCAAAAAGTCCCTGAGGTGAGTGATCATCTATATAATCTACATTATCTGACGTTTGACATGACACATTCACAATGATGTCAGTGGGACTACACTATAGCAAAAATGGGTGTGCAATGAATAGAATTCCTCCTCCACTACAAGGAGTGGTGGAGTAGCCTCTGGGTCTATTGCCCATAGAGTTCAGGTATTTGACTGAAGTCAGTGACCTTGAAAGTTGAGCAGCCCACACTTGTGTTAAAAATTGTCCCTGTATCCTGTGTACAGGAGCCAACGTGAGCTGTACAGAGGTGGTAGTCCTTTGCAGAATGTAGCTGGAGGGCCTCAAATCTATGTCTCTGTCCTGGCAGAAATCTGATCATGCCCTAAGAGTGACAGGGAATGTACCTTCGGCTGTTCCCTTGTATTCTTCCTTGTAAGGGGTCGCCACAGCGGAATAATCCGCATCAGTAATTTGCTGGAGGTTTTACTCCAGATGCCCTCCCTGACACAACCCTCCATGGTGAGAGGGAATTGTGCCCCCACCTGGAATCAAACCAGGGATCTTTTGCGAATGTGTGTAAGGCGAATGTGAATACCACTACACTACAGGGATAGAGAATCCCAGTTTTTTACCAAAGGACAGATGGTCACCCACCTCGTTATTGTTTGCTGGTAGAGGAATTGGATGCACGTAAATACAAAGTGGCAATAGAACAGGAGATACAATTTAGAAAGTGAATATATTTTGTATTTTCGGAGCAGTGTTTCATACGTCAGTGACAATAAAGGCAAATTGTGCGCTGTCTTTTCATGAAATTGTCAACAGCCCCTAACTGTCCTCAGGAGAAATCGTCAACATTAAGTCAAAGCTACAGACTTTCCACCTCCAGCTTGTTTTCACATGTTTTTGTCAGAGGATGATGGCTACAGATTGGTTGTTAAAAAAGGCAAATCTGAATAGTTGCATTCTTCATGCAGTGTGTTACATGCTTGCTCATAATCCACCCAGAGCAATTAAAAAAACAAAACTTTAATCTGTTCCTGCCATTCATTTTCCTTTGGACTTGCTATGATAATGCTGTGTTTATGAGCTTTCAACTAAGTACAGCATCCTGTCTCACTGATAACCCAGTGGAAGAAGGGGACTCTCTGGGAGCATTTTAATCAAATTTATCAAGCATTTTCTCCGGTCAGCTTTCCTGTTAGTGCAGCAGTTTTATGTGCTGTTACCAAAATTCGTGTAGTGCCTGCTTGACAAAATAAACCCCTGTGCTGAGAAGATGTGACGGACCTTAACTGGTTATGTAGCAGCAGGGAAGCACATATCAGTCACCCACAGACACCCTTGGTCTCCCCAGTACTAAGGAGCACCTGAGGTCAACCATTTTTAAGGAGTTGTAGCATTTTGTCAAAGCAGTAAAAACACTTGCTTTCTTCTTTTCTTTTTCTCTTCTCTCTGTTGGAAAGTCTAACTTGTAGTTCCCATCTCCAAGACGGCTGGTGTTGGTTAAAGGCATTTCAGTCCATTAATACTGCAGCCAGTGGGGCACTTTTTATTGCCTTGTTCATGTACACTGAAAATAATGACATGGCTGTAATAAACCCCTGATTTTTGGTGCCATTTGTCTCAAGTCACAGGGATTACTCACTTATGTTTGTAAAAATTTATGTTGCCTTTCCTAACAAACTTTTTTACTGTAGCTGAGCACTTACGTTTGTAAACTAATAAATGCAAAGAAAAACTGTGTATCCAAAATGGATAGATATGAAGTCTCAGTCCTGTGAAAAACTAAGAATATCCCATGATTTATTAGTTTGTAGAACCATCTTTCCAGCAATAACTTGAATTAATCGTTCTCTGTATGACTATCAGTCTCTTACATTGTTTCAGTTGGGTTGAGGTCTGCACTTCAGACCATTGCAACAACTTGATTCTTTTCTTTTTTAGCCATTCAGTTGTAGATTTACTGGTGTGTTTGAGATCATTGTCCTGTTGCATGACCCAATTTGGGCCAAGCTTTAGCTGATGGCTTCATATTTGACCCTAGAATACTTTGGTATACACAGGAGTTCATGGTTGACTTGATGACTGCAAGGTGCCCAGGACCTGTGGCTGCATCACCCCTCCATCATGGTGCTTGATACCATGCTCTGACGGTACACACAGTACATTTATGACCAACTGGTCTCGTCTGTCCAAAGGACATTGTTCCAGATGACTTGTGGATGCAGCTTTTCA
>VUQH01034305.1:11627-23564 GCA_015106775.1 Etroplus canarensis
GAAGCTGTTCTGCCTTGTTCTTTTCGAGAGAAGAGGCTTTCTCCTGGCAACCTTTCCAAGCAAGCCAAACTTGTTCAGTATTTTTCTAATTGTACTGTCATGAAATGCAACATTTAACATGCTTATTGAGGCCTGTAGATTCTGAGATATAGCTCTTTGAGTTTTTTGGCAAATTCTGAGTGTTGCACGGTGTGACCTTGGGGTGAATTTACTAGGATGTCCACTCCTGGTAAGATTGTGGCATTGTGTTAACAAAACTGAATGTTCCAGACCATCAAAACCGAAGCCTCTGCTTTTATAGACATGGCCTCACTTGCTGATGATCTGTTAATCAAGTGCATTTGATTAGCAGCACTTGGCTGCTACTCACCCTCTTAATTCCTGTGGAAGCAGTAAAGAGTGTATTTAGTTTTTCACAGGACTGCATACTACTGTATAATCTATGTTCATGTGTAGCAAAATTATTGGATCTTTTCATGTTCCCTTTTTGCCATTTGGAGGTGGAGGTCAAGTCCACAGGCAGTAATTTGCTACTGGCATGTCAAAGGGTAAACACCTTGAAGGCTCCAGGGAACATATGGGGTGTTTGTGTCTGTGGTGCCTGTGTTCTCCTGCTCATTGGTAAATGATGATACATCTAGATAATTGTGAGGGTCAAAGATGAGTGACACCGCCCAACCTGCCATGACCTTAAGGGTACCATTACATTCTGGAGGACTTTGAACATGGATGGGACTGTCTGGAGGAGATGTCTAGCAGCCCTCTGGTGAGGGGGTGGAGAGTTTCAGTGGGTGGTCTGGTCAACAGATGACCAGTGAGTAGTATTAGCTTTAGCTAGAGGCAATAGATGACATACAGGAATGTCATTTTTGTCTTGAGTGACTCAGTAGGGTGTGAGGAAGAGGTGAAAACAATTGCATTTGTATATCTTCTCAGGACAAAGCGTGGTGATGCATTTCACTGTGTCAACTAAATTTGTTAAATTGTGCTTTTTATGTGTATTCATGCCAGAATGTTTGCTAACAGAACAACATATCGCCTTAGTATGGTCACAATATTTCAATATTGTATTCTTCTGCTGATCTGAAAAGGGGAAATATCAGTTAATACTGAGTAGAGACAGACTGAGATTAAGGACAGAATATCTGAATCATGACATCCTTACTTTAAGGCCAGGGACATTCAGTTCACTTTGGGTTGACAGCTAAAAGCACAAGTCCGTGCTGTGAGAATGATGACAGCTATTACTATTCAGCTCAGATATTTAACGTTAGTCTCTTCTTGACACTTTTTTGGCATAATGCTTGTGTCATGAAAGGTAATGAGTCGATATTATTGGAACAAATTGACTGTTGAGTTGCAGCTGTTTAAACAGTACAGCGCTCTCACACGATGAGATTGCAATTGTCTATGAGCACTCGTGCGTAGGTAAATTAGTCATGGCCATCAGGAATTAAAAGTTTGCATATAACCAAATAACACGTCATTCCCAGGAATAGATATTGACATTTGTTTAACTCTGAAGACCATTTCCTCATAACCTAGTTTTAAAAATGTTTTCTTTCATCCTTGAAATCAAATGCAGTCCCAGGCTGCCTGTGAGGATTCTGGCTTATCTGTAGAAAAACAATACTAACATCCAACTGGAAGTGTTTTTCCCAGACACCTTCCAGCGATGCACAGGGGAGGGCCACAGCGGTGCAGTACATTATTATTAAATGCCACTGTTATGTGAGGTCATGTATTAATCCAGCACTTTATCTGAACTTGTCAAAAACTGAGTTTTAGACCCAATAAAATTGTTTGGAACAAACTTTGAGGCAGTTTCAGCAGTTTACCTATAAAATGTTCTGTAGTAACTTTATAATATTGGGCACATATGACCTGATTATGGTGAATCTGTATTTAGACATTTTTATAGTGTTATTGTGGTGTTTATGTTTCTATTAATTTGACTTTTAACCCTTAAGCCATAGAGACATTATTGAAACTTTACATATATTTGTGTTTTCCTGCAGAATGAGTCACCAGACCTTACTGAGGAGCAGTTACTTAACCTGCTGGATGGAAGTGAGCTGATTGAAAGCTGGAGCCAGGACCTTGAGATGAATGTCTTAACATAAGACCTGAAACATGATTTGTCTTTATCTGAAGCTCTGCTATCAAAATGGGTATACCTACAAATTCACCTGGAAGGTTTAGCACCCACTGTGAAGCTTTTAAATTTTAGCATTAGATTTTTAGTTAACTGCATTAAAACCACCTGGGGGAAATTGTGTACCCTCTTTTGCGATACCAAAACATCTCTGACCTGTGAGGACACTGGACCTCTGGGGGTGTCTTGGGATGATGTTAGTAAGGGTTATTTTGAGTCAAATGGGTTATGGGGTGGAGCTTCTGAGGACTGAGCTTGTTCCAGCACATCCCATGCATGCTTGATGGGATTAGGACGCTGGGAGTTTGAAGGTCAGGTCAACACCTTGGGCTCCTGGTCATGTTCCTTGAGGTGTTTCTGAGCAGGGCCCATTGTTCTGCTGGGGGAAAGCTGCTACCAACCATGAGTGGAAGTCCCCATGCGCATGCGTGTGCCGGGGGGGGGATGCTTGGTCTGCAAGAATGTTTAGGTTTTAAACTGAGAGCCACATAAATTTTGTCAGCAGGTTTAATGTTGTAGCTGATTGGTGTATAGTAACAGAAACTGATGGACATCTTTTTGCAGTGTGATAGCAGTAGAAAAATTATAGTCCTTAAATATAGTTAATTCAGAATGAGAACTGTTTTTTTAAATTGGTTATACATATTTTTAATATACAGCTGGGTTGCAGCCCATTGCTTTTATTTGTGTTTATATCTCTGCATGAGGAAACAGAGCAGCAGGACCACACTTTGTATTAACCTAAATATCATAGATGAGAACAGAAAATTGCTGTCATTAAATCTAATAACCGGGTACAGTTGCCGCAGAATGTTCTAATGCACGCATAAACATTAGCTTATAGCAGCGGGTCTGTGGGCTGAACTCTGAGCACTACCATGAATAAAAGCTATTTCCTATGAAATATAGAAGGTCTGTGTTAGTAATGTGTGGTCAGACATCCAACATGGCTGTTAATGAGAGGGGAGGATGTGTGTTCTTGGGAAATGATAGTCAGTTTTAGCTCAGCTCCGAGCATTCCATTCATTCCTGCCTCCGTAGGTGATCTACTTCACAGTGGATGGGTTAGCAGGATCTTCTAAAACGGGACCCTCTGTGACCTCTTTCAAGCTCAGTTGTCATTTAAATAAGTGGATCTCACTGACGAAAGACATTCGCTTTGAGAATTATGAGTGCTGGTTTCTTTGAGAGATTTGTGGAAACTGTTGACATTGTTCCAGTTTGCTCTATGCGTGCAGAGTCTGAGTAGTTAATCTGCACCTGGTTCACCTCAACCCAGAGGCGCTTTCTTTTTACTCCCCTTGTGCCAGACACCTACAGGCCTGTTCATCTCACTCTTCACCTTACCCCCACAGTCTGACCTTGTCTAAACGACAGGAATCATCTCACATTCCTCTGGACTGGAAATGCTTCGGCCAGGTGAACATCCAAGGGCGCATCCCAGTGAGAGCGCTGCTATCAGTGAAACTTGCTTCATCATCTCCCCAGGAATCTAAATATTGACAGTGCTCATGCAAACACTAAGATTTTTCAGAATGACTGGACTAGATGAGTACTTGAGTAATACTTGTAGTGCATATGTAGAATCTTTGTTCGTAATATACAAAAATATATGTATGTAACTGGCACAATGAATTTTTAGAAGGAAGGATAAACTGCTCACTTGGGGTAATGGAAAAAATGGTGAGCTCATTATGGTAAGAATGAGGTCACTACTAATGTAAAGAGGCCTGTGGAATAGTGAGACAGTCTGATTTTTCTGGCGAGACCCTCTCTGGTGCAGAGTACAACTCTTTCTGACCCTGTGAAAGATTTAAATTAGCAGCCAGATTTCTGTTTCCAGTGATATACTCGTGCAGTGTCTCAGCATAGCAGCTAGTAAGCTACAGAGCTAGTCTATAGATAGGAAGTCATCTGTTTTGACAACTTATATTGGGACGTTTTTATGAAAAGTATGAAATTTCATTGCACATTCCTGCTGGCAAGAGTGGATTACAGCCATGAATTATGTTCATACACACCAGTAAATGTATTACTCTAGGTGGCTAAATTTCTTTTGTCTACCTGTCCAGTGGAATGCTATCATTTGAAAGTGTAAGAAGATGCTTGTGTAATGTGTGGTCAGCTCTGTATGGACATGTTGCTTAAGTAGGATATATTTCATGTCTAGTTTTGCCGCTGTTGATTCCCAAGGATCCTCCCTTTCTCCAAGGATTCACTAGACTCAACTAATGGATTCCAGTTGCTTGACACAGCATGGCTTGGCTCCCTTTGCTTTTCCAAGAAGACCTTAGTCAAATTAGATATGAAGTTCAAAAATCACTGAGACAGAAGCTTAGGTCTTCAACTATTTAACTGTTTGCTTGCTCAAAAAAGACACCAGAAAATCCTGAAACTATTTTTTTTTCTCTGGAGAGTTTATTGTTCATCTTACATTACAAAATAACAGGTAGGAGTATAAACAGCACTTTGAGTAAAAACTATAGTACAGATGTTTATAGAAAAGCTTCACTAATATTAAAAAAGACATACAATAACCAAAATGACAAAGACATCCTCATGTCAGTGTGCAAATAAGTTTATACAAACAGAAACGCTTCCATATAAGGCTACGCTTCTAGATAAATTATTTAAATAGCATATATCTACACAAATGAAATAACCTCAACATAAAACAAACATAATAATTTATCAAGACTGCACAAATACAAATCGCAAAACATAGTCAAGGCAACATCTCTTTAATCCTTTACGTTCCTGTTTGGGCTTCTTTTGCTACAAAAATATCTTATATACAGCATATAAATGATACTAAAGTCTTGCTTATAAAAAAAAGAAGCCAACCAATTTATACTCTGTTGCTAAGACAAGTGATTCTTGTGTATTGCTGGCCTCAATACAAAAAGAATTAATGAGGTAATATTTGTACATAAAGGGTTTCCTTTTTTCCAGAAATGTACACAAAAGCTCAGGCACACCAGCCATGCACACTGCAGAAGCAGAATATTTAGAGATAGTGTAAGTTATGCCTTTCTTCAATTTCATTGTTTTGGTAAGAAGTAATTCTAAATTTTTGAGGATCCTGATTTTAGGTAATATAAATGGGTTGCTATCACTGTTTAAAGATGGAGAAATGAGCAAGACTTAAAGCCATAAAAAGCCATACGTACAATAATCTTAGGAAATAGACTGGCCCTCACTGTTTATGTCCCTTGACACGTTCAGTAAAGATTAGAGTTATCAATATTATATTTGCTAATAATTATTATTCCAAAGCAGCGTGCCTGCTTTGGGGCCCTGTGCTGTCCTGAATTTTGTGCTCTCCTTGTTTCTTCTAGTGCTTTTTTCCTGAGAAAACTAATGTTTTGGGCCAGCCCTATGCCTTGGATATATGCACATTTCTGTAAAACTGGTGCAAGGGGTTGTCATAAGAAATTAAATCAGATGTCAGCTTGGTTTTCTTAATAACTATGCTTATGGGATGGAACACATGCACAAACACACAAACAGCATTCACTCTCTTTGATGGTAACAGTCAGTCCAAACTGTCCACGGTCCCTCAAGAGTTCCTTCAAAGGGTAAATTTACCCCCAGACTTAAGAATGTTCTCCTACTGCTTTCTTCATACTGAAATAAGTATCTCTGAGTCCACAGCAGATGTATATTAATGCTCAAAAAATACAAAAAATAAAATACAAAAATAAAAAACACTCTTCCCTTTGGTCCCTCATCCACAGAGGAATACCGACAACAGTTCAGGTGTGCAAAGCAATAAAATGTGGCCCTCTTTCAATGCAGATCAGAGCAAACAGAGTGAGAGAGCCAATTTTCTTCTGAGCAGAGTTGTGCTCAAGTTTGGTGCAGTGGTGCAGAATTAACTTTCATTTGGCTTGTACTCCTGAGGTCATTTTACCTCATGTTAGCTCACTTGCTTGTCATACCTCCAATGTGCATTTCTCAAAGGAAAGGAGTTAAATAGAAGTCGATCCAGGTCTCGTTTTATTGTTTCATGCTGAAGAAGTCTTCTAAAAGGCTCCGTCATCCAATTATGTATCTGAAAGAAGTTGCAGATAGAAGGTATATTACAAATGAAGATTAAAGTGATTGCAAGTGGCTTCAAATGTGTCTAACCATCACTTGTGTGCTTACCTCTGCATTCGTATTTGAGGTCTGAGAAGTAAACCATCTCCTGAGAGAAGACGTACAAGCCTAGTCGCCCACCAGCATACGTCTTGTCATAGATGTTTCCAGAATCAGCCATGATTCTCTTGCCTTCATACATGACCACTCTAAAATAGAAAGCATAATCAGTGGAGCTCATTGAAATTTTCATAGAAATTATGCAGATGCAATTGAGTGAAAAAGCATTTTTGTGGGGTTTTAAACTCACCTAATGAGTCCAGTCTTGGGTCTGTGGGTCAAGTGCCATCTGTAGGCAGTGAAGTCTTTCCAGCCAATATTCTTGGGGTCGTGCCACAGAGTGCGTACCTGAAAATAATGAATTGCAATTGTTAAAATAAGAAAAGGTTTGAACATTTAATTATCTCTTAAACAAACCCTGAGTCAATTCATCAGTGCTCACCTGTCCAGGGGTATCTCCAGTGTGCCACAAGGCATTCCTTAGATGCTCACCAGGGCCTGTGGTGGAGTTGACCACTTTGATTGACAAGCCAGAGTAGCCCTGAGCTCTTGTGGGTGTGTGAGACCAGTATGTCTGTGTGATCTGTTTCCACATCACTGTGTAGAAGCGAGAGCTAGATTGGTAGCCAAACACAAATCCAGCGTAGTCATCATCTCTGTCCGTGTTGATGAAGAACGTTCCACTGAAATCCACTGCGCTGAACTCATCATAACCTGAATTGAATTAAGAGATAAGTTATCATCAATTAGCCACCACATTGCGTCCATTTCAACAAGATGTGTGTCAGTATATTACTTACCAACAGCAATGCCAGGGTCACAGTTGACAGTCTGCACCAACTCCTTGCCCTGATGCCGGACCACCCAGTTAGGGTCAATCTGCGAGGTGCCCTTGGGGTCAAGAGGAACCATCTGGAATCTGCGGAAGTCGGTTTCACTGATTGCAAAATTTTCCGGGCACACATCATAGATGTCCAAAACATTGTCTTGGTCAAAATCATCTTTGCACACATCACCACGTCCATCACCTGAGAAGAAAATATGTACAAGGAAATCACAAATATGCTCTACAAACAAAGATTTAGAAAAAAACATACCCAAACAAGCAAAGGCACCAGTGTTTTGTAAGACCCCAAATTAACAGACAGACTCACCATCAGTGTCCAGTTGATCAGGGTTAAAGGCAAGTCTACAGTTATCTTTGTCATCTGGGATGCCATCATTGTCATCATCATGGTCGCAGGCATCACCCTTGCCATCCTTGTCATGGTCAGCCTGGTTTGCATTGGGAATGTAGGGACAGTTGTCCAAATTGTTCTGGTGACCGTCCTCGTCAATGTCCTGGTTGTTGTCGCACTTGTCTCCTATGCGATCTGAGTCAGAGTCGATCTGTGGGAGAACAACATTCCTTTATGATGAAATTTCCTAAAGAATGGCCCCCACACTGGTAAGATAATTGCCCTCATTTCAAATAACTCTCGCTACTGTTTTTCACCAGCCTCAATATGAGAGATGCAACTCTGGATGGGATTTAAAAGTAGCTCGTTGTTTTCAGGTATGCAAGCAATGTCCCTCCAGACAAGTATGCTGTGTCCTTGCACTTAAAAAAAATTAACTGTAAAATTTCTGATTTAGCTATGCAAATCTTCGTGGCTGCGAAGTAAAAGTGAAAGGTGGTGTTACCTGATCGGGGTTGTGCTCCAGAGGGCAGTTATCACAATGATCTCCCACCCCGTCCCTGTCAGTATCTCTCTGGTCCACATTGTAAACATACGGGCAGTTGTCATTCTCATTCAGGATGCCTGTTGAGTGAAATCTTAATCTTAGCCTCTGCAATTGTCCAAATGCTTTTTTTAAAATTAAAGAAAGATGTTAAATAACTTGGAGTGAATTTGGAGAAATTACATACCATCGCCATCAATGTCAACAGCACAGGCATCACCCTCTCCATTGTTGTCTGTGTCTGTTTGGTCAGTGTTGGCTTCAAACACACAGTTGTCACAGCGGTCACCAACATCATCCCTGTCAGCATCGTACTGGGCAGGGTTGTACACTCTTGGGCAGTTGTCCTAAAATAATAGAGAAATATCAATTTAATTTGTGAAATGGGTCATGACTCAGAGAAGTAATATTTATAGGAACAAAACTTTACTCTTCCAGGCTTCTAGTTTTTCTTACTTAAGCTGGAATGTGATATTCCACTGGTGAGTTTTACCACTGCATATTTCTTGCCCAACTTTCCAAATCCACACTAAGAATTATGGGCAACAAGCCACCTTGTCCTCAATTCGGGGTTTATGCAGAAATTATATTACACTATTCCCGTGCTACCTACTTTCCACTTCACTCTATGGTAAAAACACACAAACACAAAGACTTTACATTCCTACTGCCCAGAGGAAGGATGGCTACAGCTGATTACTATGTCTGGTCTCTGAGGAAAGCACAGTTTGTGGCTAAAAAAACTGCTGTGATTACTCACCCTGTCATCGGGGATCCCATCATTGTCATCATCATGGTCACATTCATCACCGAGGCCATCTTTGTCATAATCTTCCTGGCCAGAGTTGGGAAGGTTGGGGCAGTTGTCCTATGAAGAAACAAAGGAGAGGTTCAGGAGGCAATCATCACAATAATAGAGAACAGATGGGAAATAACAGCCTTGCGTTTTTGTGTCCATGTGGGGTCTGGCTACCTTCTTGCAGTGATAAGTGGCATTCTCCACACATAGCAGGTCAGTGTTGGGCCATCCGTCGAGGTCACTGTCCTCTCCGCATATGCGACCATTCCCGGCATACCCTGGCTTGCACTCGCAGCGGAACATGGACTCAGAAAACACACCCAAATAGATGCAGTTTGCGTTTTTATGGCAGTCGTGGCTTCCGTCCTGGCAAGGGTTGCGAGGGGTGCAAACCTAAAGAAAATTACAGATGTTTTAAAAAATGCAAGCTGCTAGCGTAGAAGACAAAAATATGTTTAAGTAATAGTCCAAACCTGTTTTTTAGCAGTTGCCTCTGCCACACCTCTTCCAAAGGGCTGAGGACCGGAGAAACGTGTAGGGCAGGGAAGACAGTTATAACCTGGCTCTGTATTTTCACAACGATGGACTCCGTTATGAGTATGGCAAGCATCAGGGACCTCTTTACACTCGTCAATGTCTCGGCAAGTGATGCCATTCCCTGTGTAGCCAAGGGGACACCTGCCACATTTAAATGAGCCATCTGGGAAGCTGGTACATTTTGTGCCATGGAAGCAGGGGTTGGAGAGACATCCATCTGTGAAAAGAAAGGATTTGTAACTTAGAATGGTGATCTGAATTGTGTTATATGTTTAAATTTGTCTATAAGGCTTGGATGCTTACCAATAGGGCACTCCTGTTTGTTGCAAACTCGAGACACAGTAGCCTCGCCAACGCAATCCTTTCCACCATATTGAGGGGCAGGGTCGGTACAGAGACGTTTGCGGGTCTGAACTCCTCCACCACAGGTAACAGAACAGGTGTCCCATGGTGACCAAGGCCCCCAACCTCCATTGACTAAGATGTAACAAAGCAATATTTATTTGTTGCCTGGAATAAATACATTGAATATTGTCATTTATAATTTGGTAATGACATTTAACTTACTAGGACAGGGGGACTTCTTGCAGACTTTGGTGTGACGTCCCTCTCCCTCACAGTCCTTGCCACCCATCTGGGGTGTGGGGGAGTTGCAGAGGCGAATTTGAGTGATGACCCCCTCACCACAGGTCACAGAGCACGAAGACCAGGGTGACCAGTGGCTCCAGCCTCCATCCTGTTTGACTGTGAACAATGTGTGCACCATTAATTCATCATGCTCTAAGACTGAGAAAATATATTATTACAATGCCAGTGTCAAGAATGTTTGGTGACTTACAGCGTCTGTCACATTCCTGCGGGTAGCAATCACGGGTCTGCACAGAGGTGCCCTCACACTTGCTGTTGATGCGGTCACAAGAACGTCCACGCTGCTGGATGCCACGGCCGCAAGTCACTGAACACTGGGTCCATTCAGACCAGGCGGACCAACCACCATCTTCGGCATTGTCACTTGCTGTGTGGGGACGCATAAATTACATTAGTTGTATTTTGAAGCAAAGTTATCAAGGAAGAAAATGAGATTCAAGTCACAATAAGTTTATCAGATTTAAAAGAATACTTACGTGTTCCACAGCGAGGGCAGCACTCTCCGTCAGGCACAGTGGCGTTGGCGCATGGGATCAGAGGGCAGGAGATTTTGCGACATACAGTAGCGGAGTTCTGGACGAAGGACCACATTAATTAGTACAAGTATAATGAGTCAGCTTAAAAAATGAGGCATTGCTGGTACTGTTCCAGGTCTAATTGATATATTTCATGATGTAGTGATCTTATCAGGGACATGACACTCCTACTGTGTTGATACAAAAACACGATCCACTAAACACCCAACTCATTACACAAGACATGAGTAGCCTTTGCTAGATGTGGCCAGAAGTTAAAATGTCTCGTGCTGCTTTGTTGATACTTTCAGACAAAGTGTTGACAGCTTTCAGGCAGGAGCAAGGTGATTATAAAGACAGGTGCTAACATAAACATGATTATGACTTAATGCAGCAGAGATGGAGGAAGTACAGCTATGGCTTTCCTCAGCTGAATCCCAGCTTGTTTAATGTTGCATTCCAGAAGGTGTATTCGCGCTTACCTGGCAGGTGCACTCGGTGCAGCTATCTACAGTCCATTCTTCTTTGTCCTTGTGCATTATGCCGTTGTGGATGCAAATTCCATTGTGGAAGTCCATGTAATTTTTAATTTGTGTGCTTTCCTGAGACTGGGGGAAGAGAGAGAGAGAGAGAGAGAAGGGGTTACTCAGGATGGAGGATGGAAAACTTTCACTTTGCCAAGGTTCCAATACAAATGAATCACTGACCGACACCGTGATTAAGACATTGCTTAAGTCTAGCGAAGCAGTGCAAATGCCACTTACAGCCAAACATATTTGTGTATTCACATGGGTCTCATTAAGGACTTGGCCGGGAACAGGCCATTACTGCGACAAGTGGCTACGCACTGGGAATGTGTGGAAGTGGAGGAAAAGAGGGAGTGAATGATGATAAAGAGTATATCCTGATGGCCTTTCGAGCTTACCACTTTTTGGAGCTCTTTCGACAGCTGTTTAACAACCACATTGAGGCCCTTGAGCTCCTTAAACATGCTGGCGATGTCCTCACAGGAGAAGCCGCAGACAGACTGCAGATCTGTATGCAGGAAAGAAGAGTCCATTGATCTCAGCAATTTCATATATCAGCTGTGACAAAGATTTGATTCTTTGGGGAAGAGAGGTGTTACCTTTGGTTTTGTGGCCAGTGTAATCAGTCCTAATGGCTGGGCTGGAGCCATTGACTGGGTTGTCCAAGGTCATGACATCAGTTAAGGCGGCTGCGGGGGAAAACAGGAGAGAGGGCATAACCATTTTTGTAGGGTGATGCAAAACGAGACACTTTTACCACATGCACACTTGCTCTTGATATAGTTGTGTATTTTTGAGGCTTACCTCCAGTCTGACATCCCTTATTTCTCAGTATGGCATCCAGAGTGGTATCAAAGACAAAGCGCACATTCTGAAGAACTCCCTAAAAAAAAA
>VUQH01034306.1:28065-38750 GCA_015106775.1 Etroplus canarensis
TGGTTTGAAATCTCATCAGATTACCTTTAAAAAAAAAAAAAAAAAAAAAAAGAAATTGACAGTTACAATGCCTAAGGTCTGCCAGGCTCTAATTGCCGCAAAAGGTGTTTTATTGATGAAGGCAACGTTTGAAGAACACATTCATCATTTCCATTAAAATCATTATTTCTAACTTCGACAGTGTTAGCATGTTCTGTTCATTTGCTATATTTCCTATTCAGAGTAATTTCATGTGTGTTTTCATGGAAAACAAAAGATGTTCCAAGTGATCCCAAACTTTTGAGCAGGAGTGTACTTGAAGATACGTTCTTGTGTCAGGGAACTTAACTGCCTCTTTGCACAATATCTTGTGAGTAATTTGTTAAACGCTCACTGGCCGCTGACACTTTATTTAGGTATGTTCAAGTATTTAATGCACTTATCTAATCAGCCAATCACATGACAGCAACCCAATGCAATTGGGTATGTAGACAGAGTCCACACAACCTGCTGAGTTGAATCGGATGTTCTACAGCAGCAGAAGACCACAGCGGGTACCACTGCTGTCAGTTAGGAGTAGGAAACTGAAGCTACAATTCACATGGGCTCACTAAGAGTGGGCAGCAGAAAACTGGAAAAATTTTGCATGATGTGAGGAGTCTTAATTTCTGCTGTGACGCTTGGGTGATAGGGTCAGAGCTTGATGTAAACAACATCAAAGCCTATATCCATCCTAGCTTGTGTCAACAGTTCAAGTTTGTATTGGCGCTGTCACCACAGTCAGAATTAAAATACTTTATTAATTCAAGGGGGGGCATAGCTTTTGTTAAAAATGCTCAGTTAAATATAAAAAAATATGAAAGACATGAAAAACGAAGATAAATTATATAAACCTATATGTAAAAAGTGCAATTTGTAATAAATAAATCCAAACAGACAATGCATACAACACATATATAAGATGTGGCAATAGAAAATAGTCCAAGTCTGGGATCAGCCATACAAAGCAATAAACAGAGCACAAGAGAGGTGAAGAAGAGAGTGCAGGCAGGGTGGAGTGGGTTGAGAGGAGTGTCAGAGGTGCTTTGTGACGGAAGGATAGCGGCAAAAAGGAACACAAGACGGTAGTGAGTCCTGCTATGATGCATGGTCAGGAGACATGGGCACTGAAAAAAAGACAGGATGCAGAGCTGAACGTTGCTGAATTGAAAATGTTGAGATGTTGAAGATGGAGGAGGCAGACAGGAGAAGATGAAGACCACAGAGAAGTTTCATTAATGTAGTGAAGGAAGACATGCAGAGGGTTGGTGTGAGGGAAGAGGGTACAAGGGATAGGGTGAGATGGAGGCATATGATCCGCTATCAAAATCTCTGAGGAATGTTTCCAGCACCTTGTTGAATATATGCCATGAAGAATCAAGGCAGCTCTGAAGGCAAAAGGATGTCCAACCCGATACTAGCAAGGTGTATCTAACAAAGTGATCGATGAGTGTATACTGTTGTCATAGTAAACAAATGGGTAGACGGACCATGGGCAAGAGTTTGGTAGAGATGTCACCCAGCCTTTATACAAGTGGCTTCAGGTCTGACGCTTTCTAAACAAGGAGGGTCCTTTGATATGTGTACCTTTCTTCACCAAGGGGTTGCCACAGCAGATTAACCTGCATTGGTAATTTGGCAGAGGTTTTACGCCAGATGCCCTTGCTGACACAATCCTCCATGGTGAGAGGGGCTTGTGTCCCCACCTGGAATCGTACCGGGGACCTTTCTCTTGTAAGGCCACTGAGCAAAAGCTGTAATTTTGCAGAAGGTGTTATGTTTTGGGGGGATTTCATATTTTAACAACTTCCTGGTGAAAAAGAAAGTACACCCCCTTTCACTTCTTAGGTTTTGTGTATCAGGACATGAGAAAAAAATTTGATCTTAAAATTAGGTCAGTACAACCTCAGATTAAGAACAACACATAGCAAAAAGAAGAAACTAACAGTGGTTATGTCTAGATTTGACACACTGGTAAGCTTTTCATGTCATCCTCATACTAAGCAGGTGTAAGGGTGTTTGTTAATGTGCTCTGGTACTAACAGCTGTGGTGAACTCTATAGCTAAAAATATTAACAGCTGTGAGCAGTGAACTTATTGTCACAAAATCTGTGGTTGTCAGGGAAGCTCATACTAACTTCAGAGCAGAATAACTCTGTTCATACTAATTAATTTCGGGGGGGAGTTTAAGTTTTTTGGGGGGACTTATTTATCTATTTGGAGCAGTTTTGATTTTAGTATGTCATTGCAGCTGCTGATCACTTATTGGGAAAATTTGTTCAAAACTGAAGCAAACAGTGTCCCAATTAACAGGCTTACTTACAAAAAACAAAAAACTATAGTCACTGTTACCTTTACTTGAGGTAGAAACAGGTGCATTTTCATTTTACCAAATCCCATCAGCACCGGTGCAGGGAGGCCATAGCTAATACAATCCAGTAAATCAGTTACTTTACTGAAAACAGTCAGACTCGTTGCACTGTTTGTTTAAAGAATGATGTATGTACCTCTTCTTGAGGTTGTTGGTGTTACCTTGTTGATGCAACACTACACTTTCAAATTCAGGGTGTTGCATTTAGCTGCATTTCTGTTATATGCAGGAAAGTTCTGTCTGTCCTTTCAGCCATGATCAGAGATTGCAAACACGTGACAACTTCAGCTGTCACTGCGCGACACCGCCAGCTTCATTTGTATAAAACTATGTTCCAACCAACAGCTATGTCGTGATGAACAAACTTTGCAAGAATCCTAAAGTAGTGTTTGTCTATGTGCTCACTGATGCTTCGGTAATAGCAAGTCAGCTACTGATACCAGTTTATTAACCGCACCTCCAGTGTTGTTATAGTTTTGTATTTTCTAATTAGTATTTATTTATTATTTATTTTTTTAGTTTTAGCTTTCAATTTGTTTTTGTTTCAGTGAGTTTTGGTGTTTTTGCTTATTTATTTATCATAATATAGATTGCATTTGACACAAGAAGATTTAGGATGTTCGGATTAGAAATTACAAAGTAAACACAACACTTTGTGAAGGCAGTGGACTGACAGTCAAGCAATCCTCCTGCAATCCTCCAAAGCCTCATCAGACTGCTATCTTACCAAATTTGACCAAACTGACAACGACTAAAACTAAGGACATTTCCTATATAACTATAATGGCCTTGCCACCTTCAGTACACATCCCTAGTTACAAACATTTATAAAAAGATAATGAAAGCCATCACTGGTGATGACAGATGCTACAACCCAGAGACTAAACAGCAGTTGTTTTTTTTTTAAGTGGAGAGGTCTGCAATGTCCCACCCTGAAGATGGCACTTCAGGCCAGGAGAACAACCAGTAACACGTACTGTGCATTTATTCCTCAAGCCCAGGCTTTTGTTGTGGAGTTCTTCTGTAATGTTGTGAGGCATTTATGGGAAAAAATTTCTCCAGATGACCTGAAAATTGGCACGTGTCATCATGCCCTGGCACAAAGCATGATTTTTGGCCACATCAACACAATCTTTGCACAAATAAAAGTGGTCAGACTGTAACTTCCAGGGAGTGACTTAAAATGTTGCAGCCATGCCCAAGGAGACTACCTTGAAGGGAGAGGTCAGTCAAATCCTGATTTTTAACACATGTTAAAGCCTAGCTTCTATAAAGGACCCTCTTAGTTTATTCAGGAGGAGAAGAGTGATGACACTTGGTTATAGGATAACCTTTATACTGACTGCATACATCACTACACCATTTAAGTGATTAGAATCAAGTAAACAAGCAGTGATAAGAGCTTCTAAACAAAGAGGATTCTTGTTTAGAAGCTGACCTTTGTTATGTGTGTTTTCAAGGGATTTGTCTGAAGTGAGCATTCAGATTTTTTTTTTCATCAGGCGTGTTGCATTAAACCTTGGTATGATGTCAAGATGGAAGAAACAAGGTAATGTGTCTTGGTCAGTCATATCAGAAGTGGTCAGCTGAACAATATTAATACGATTTTCTATTCCGCAAAGAGAATGAAATTGACATCAAATTCTGTTTAAATATGGATTTCTACTGTAACTCATTGCTTAGCATAGCTTAGTGTGTTGTGATCTGTAAATAAAGGCTAACGCATTAGGTTTCCTTCACAGATGAGGCCCTGCCGTTCATCTCCAGAACAGGAAAGACAAGCGACATGACAAAAATAAAGGGATGGAAAAACAAGTTCATAAAAAGCAAAGAAGCATCTCTTTCCAACTGTGAAGGTGAGGTTTGCTCGTCATATTGTTGCTGTAGTGTTCCTTTTATCATGCAGTGGGATTAGTGTAGTCATTCTAATTACCAAAAGATTAACTGAGCTGAAACCAGCTGAATGTACTTGTGTCTGATTCATTATTCTTCCTCAATAAATTAAAGTCTCTTTATTCTTTCTCTCCAAAAGGATTACAAAAGGACCTATCTCCCTTCTGCAGCAACATGTTGGATGAGTACTTGGAAAGCGAAGCTCAGCAAATCAGTGAGCGTGCTGCTGCATTCTCCACAAACTCAGAACGCTCAGTATCCTATCAGCTCCCTGCTAAAAGCTCCAGCTATGTAAAGACCCTGGACAGCGTCCTCAAACATCGAAATGTTGCGTCAAAATTACCTACAGAACCCAGCAGACCATGCCCCTTATCCCACAAACCACTCCTCTACTCTGCTCTGACATCACCTGCTCCTCCACTGGCCACCCCTGCAGTGCCCCGTCAAGCAGGACCTACGTCCACATCCCAGAATGCATCCTCTCCTCCAGATGATGCTTCTTGCTCTAGTTATACCCAGAATCAGGGAGTTCCACAAAGGTAAGGACATGTTTGAATTTTTTCATCTTTAACCAAATTTTTTTGTGTACTTTATTTGTTTCTCTTAGGATTGCAGCTACTGGTGCAGCTAAAGGTTATTTGAGAAATTCTTTGCTGTCGTAGTTGTAATTTATAATTCCACCCCAAGGTGACATGTCTTGTAAGACAGAAATCACATAAGGGGATATTTTCAGTTTATAAATGGAAAGAAGTCATTATGACTCAGCTGAATTGAAAATCTGTTGCCTGCCAACTAATATTCTGTTGATCACTGATGTATTTGTTTTGGTATTTACAAAATAAAGATCAATAAATATCTTGGTTTGAGTACGGACCTAGATTTCACTGCTTACTTGGGCAAGTTTCATTGGTGGAATACCACTAGAAAAGAAATTTCAGTTAAATCTTTTCAACTCTTGGTGTACAGTTGGAAACCCAGGTTTTAAAATACAGCTTCAGATTTTTACCTTGCCTATATTCAGACCAGGGGGTGTTAAAGGATTAAGTCTCTGTCAGTTTATAGTGACAGTGGCTTAAACAAGTGAACTTACATTAGAGAGGCTTAAAGTTAAAGGGGGCCGCTTTGACTGACAGGTGTGCCGACACAGGCAGCTGTAGCTGATTGGTGTCTGTTAGGCCTTTCTGCTAATTGGTGTCACTGAACTTGACTCCTCCACCTGCACTCTCAGAAGTTTGGCTTTCTTTTGTCATGTTGTAGAGTGACTTTAAAGCACTTTAAATTATTCCTCTATTCACCTAATCCAGAATTTCATCAAAACCCAAATCGACTCAGCACAACACCATTTGAATCTTATGGTTGTATGCTTTCAAAAAGCGTACAATGAGTCTAAGCAATCTGTTAAATTGAGTTGTCTTAAAACATATAAAAATACTAATGATTTAATTGCTCACATAATAAAATTACAATAGCAAGAGACTTAATTGTAATTATCAGTGAAGACTTTATTTCTCCAGTTAATCTTTTTCAAGCCATTAATTTTTTTAATTCACCGATGAGCTAATGTGACGGCAAGTCATCCATCTGTCTGTCCGCACTTTACAATATTTGTACTCCTCCTGGATTATTGGTAAGATTTTAGTTAAACCTGCATTAAATCATCACCTAATCCTTCTTCATCCAAGTTGTGCTCAAGGTTACATTTATCATTTTATGGGCATTTTTTTTCTTACTCTTAGGAGTAGCCATTCTTGTGAATATTAGTCTGGAGTTTAATGTTCATAAAAGGAATGTTTGTGTGTTGCTCTGCAATCTATACATAAATGCTATCGTTAAATTTATTTATGGCATAATAATGTCTTACTCTAGACTAGGGCCGTTGTCGCAGACATGATTGTGAGCCTCTTTGACTCCTCATGACTGATTTTTATTTCTTATTAGTTTGTGCAATAAAGCCAAGCACTGACAAGCAAACTTTTAATTTTTTTCTGCACTTCACACATAACAATAGCCTGTGAATTGTGAGGGATCATGAGTCGGATGAGCTGCTACGCCATTGATGTTGTGGTTTGTAATGACCCTTATCAGTTGGATTAGTCGGTTATGTGTCTGTATTTCCTTTTTATTGAAGATTGTAATTATCAGTGTCTTATTCCGGAATCTTATTTAAAGTGGGCTGAAAAGATAACTTATTCCTTTGTCCATACTGTACTATTTATGTTTCCACAAATAACCATGTCCATTCAAAGTGGTTGCTCTTGCCCATTTTGCACATGAAGAAACGGCAGAACAGTGCAGCATGATTCTACCACCTTCTTTTAACCCTCTTTTCTGCAACATACACATTCATCCCAAACACAAAAGTGTGGGGGCATATACATGGGTTTCTTGGCCCTTAATTTATTCTTTAACTGTTGTCCGACAGCTGTTTTAATTTAGTCTTACTTTTCCTCAAAAGTTCAGGATGAGTGTGTTGAGTGTATGATACTTTTTTCTAAATTCATTGATGAGCACCTCCTATCTACTTATTTCTTGTTGCTTCCTCAGGTTGTCTACAGACCACCCAGGTGTCAGTCAGAGACCAGGGGTGAGCTTTGGTCAGAACCAAGGGCTGACATCCAAACCTACAGGGCTCACAAAGTTCCAGCACAAGCTGTTACAGATGGAGACTGAAGCTCTGAACCAAGGCCTCAACAGAACACAACTGACCCCAGAAAGGCTGTCAGCTGCTCTGTCTGTAATACTGACTAAAGAGGTATGCAGCATAAGTGTACTCTACAGGGAGTGTGTACAAATGTCGATAGCAGTTAATGATGGGCTGACACGTCAACAGTAACCTAAACTGCTAACCTAAACTTTAAATTTCACCCTTGCATTTTTAATATCCAATGTAAGACAATGAAGACACAAAAGAATTTTCAAATTGTTTTGGTGACTCTGATTTCACTTCTCTTTTCAATCAGATGCAGCCCAGTCAGATCATGAAGGTACCCACCTGTCCAGAGAATAAAGTTGTGGGACCTGAATGTGGTCAGGAATTCTGCAGACTTGGCTGCGTGTGTTCCAGTCTACAGCACCTGAACAGAGACCCTTTCCACTGCAAGCGGCCTGAGTGCATGTTTGGCTGTGCTTGCTACAAATGTAAGATCACCAATAAGATGGACACTGGGGACAGGGAACAACATCCTGTTTACTCTAAGATCAAGTTAGTTCAGTGTCATTTGTTTGTTGTAGTTTTCCCTCATTCTGACTGCCTTTGCTCACAGTGATGACTTTAGAATCACAGCTTTCTTTAATTTATCACATAATTTAACTTGTTTGTATAATTTTATGGTTAGAATTTTAACACTTATTTTTAATTTCGATATGAAAAAAAAAAAATCTCATGTTTTTAATTTTTTTTGCTCAGTTTGATCACAGCACAGTAATTTGGAAGCATTAATGAGATGCTTTTTTTCCCCCCTCTCCAGCAATGACTAATATGGAAAATGCAGTCCTGCCTCGCCCTGGCTCTCATGCTAATAAACTCTGGATACAAAACAGTAGTGATGAGGATCCAGAAGCGGTTTTTGTTCCCAAAAGTGCTCCTCTATGTGTGGTCCCACCAAAAGTCCAAAAACGCAGCAGTGTACCTCGTCTAATGGAACCGGTAAAATTGCCTTCGTTTTGGCTATATTTTTTACTCAAGCTTATTAAAAATGCTGGCGCAGAAGATTAAAGGATCACAGTCTTAAAGTCTGCTGTTTAATAAATCCAGAAAATGTTTTTTTTTCTGTGTATTTGTCTACCATTTGTCCCATATATTTTTGAAAATTAAACAAGAATCTTGATTGCAGATACGGGAAGAAGATAAGGATCCAGTGTATAAATATTTGGAGAGCATGATGACTTGTGCTCGTGTAAGAGAGTTCAATAGCAAGCCTCCTCCTGAAGTCACCATAGCACCTAAAATCTTTGATATTACTGAACAAAACACCTCAGCAAAACCACAGAAGACCACCGACAACCTGTCAAATAAGTACAACAGCACTTCACTGACTGTTAACAAAGCAGGTAAAAAGTGCACATACTATCAATTTGTAATAGCCTAATGTACTGCCAATTTTTTACCAGCCAAAGGAAATTACTATGCTGTTCTTTAAATTGGTTTTATGTGGTTGCTCAGTAATCCATGATATTAAAGGTATTTGTAGCTGTACATAACATATTTCCTCATGACTTCCAGCTGAAAGCCCATCTCCGGAAACTACAGCTAATAAAGGAGGGACAAGGAAGCAGATACAGATCCAGTCAGCCTGTCAGTGGCAGAAGGACGAGAATATGATCCTTAAGGCTTTGTGCCTGCGGATGAATCAGAATCGGCTTTCCCGGCGTTTCTACATTGGACCTTACTTCATCCGCCCAATCACCAAGACGGTTATAGAGAAACCCAACAGCTCCATTGTCACCTACCAGGTAGGGCTGGATGGTTGTATATACACATGAAGAAAGAGAGCTTGTCTAAAACTGTAAGATATTGACTGACTAACTTTTTGAAATATAATTAATGATAAATTAATGGAGTATACCTCAAGTCTTGAAACACTTTATATTCACACATGTTCTCCTAAATGCATTTTACAGTCCACACACGTCTATCATAAATGCAAGTAAAATGCTCACACTGGTGAGTCCTACACCAGTGTGTTCAGCGCTGCTGGTAACAGCATCTTTATTTCACAAACCTCAAATGCTTCATATTAAAATGGGCTACTGACAGCAAGAAAAAATGTTAGTGAGGCTTGCTTTAGCCATTTTGAAGTCACGACTCTGATTGTTGGAAACATCACAACTTGCCCAAATGGGTCAGCAGCTGTCCAGTCAGCTGGCCTGACATAGTTATTTAGACAAAAGGGTGAGATGCTAGTACAATTAACAGCACGATAAGCATTAAAATTCTCCACAAGGCACCAGTACTACAAACATAGTCAAGTGATTCAGTTCAGTGACTCAAATCAGTTCAAGTGCAGCCTAACAGACAGGTACTGGCTACTGCAACATACCTCTTCACAAACCTGGCACTCATGGTAGCCATGCCCACAAAAGTATTCAGCCAGTACAGTTGTCACAAAGGGTGAAATTGGCAACAGAGACAAATAGTTTTTTTGTACTAGGTTCTAAACATGTCTATTTTTGTTCAAAAGTTGGGCATTTTAGCATGGTAGTCTATGGGGGTTGACTGTGGTCATTCTGTGAACTGCAGTTTTTGTCACGTCCCACTTTGGCTTGGTTTTTGAGCCCCTGGTTGCCGCTTGGTTTTAAGCCAAAAAACAAACAAAAAAAACAACAGTATGCAATCATCCTGCTGTTGCCTATATCATTCTGTTTGCTCTTAGTTTATTTTGTTGTTTTATTGTGATGAAATGCTGTACACGTTTATCTTCAGTTGCCAGTATGACAAATTTGTGTATTCCACAATTTTTAGGTACAAATCAGTAAGCCGTCAAAAGCAAGTGATTATGATGAGGATGAATGTGATGACAGCGATGAGGAAATGGATGCCAGTAAAAGCTTTGATGAGAACTCTGATGCAGAGAAAGAAGATGGCCAAATTGAAGTGCCAGAGTTATGGTTTGGAGTGACACCCTTCCTGAGTGGAGTGATACCTGCTGGCGTGCTCAGAGCCGAGAGAAAACTTGCTGGCTGCCAAGCATCTGGGCTTATACATGTAAGGACTGTCTTCAGAGAAACTTGCACTGAATTTGGATTTTGCAAAAAAAATCCATTTGCATTCAATGTTTAGATTTGTTCTAGGAATTATGATTTGTGGCTGTTCAATGACTCATTTACACACAATTCAATTCAGTTTTATTTATATAGCGCCTCGAGGTGCTTCACACTGTAAGGTAAAGATACTACAGTGTTAAAGAGAAAACCCCAACAATCCGATGATCCCCTATGAGCAAGTGCTTGGCGACCGTGGGAAGGAAAAACTCCCTTTTAACAGGAAGAAACCTCTGGCAGAACCAGGCTCAGGGAGGGGCAGCCATCTGCCTCGACCAGTTGGGGGTGAGGGGACAGAGAAGACAGAAAGGAGATCAGAGAGAGACACAGGCTATGGGAGAGAGAAAACAACATTTAATGACATGCAGCAGTAACAAATAAATGCATGGGGAGTGAAAAGAGATGGGTGGAGAAGAAATGCCCAGCACATCATAAGAAGCCCCCCAGCAGCCTAAACCTATTGCAGCATGACTAAGCACTAACTATGACTAAGCATAACTAAGCTTTATCAAAAAGGAAAGTTTTAAGTCTAATCTTAAAAGTAGAGAGGGTGTCTGCTTTCCGAATACAAACTGGGAGCTGGTTCCACAGGAGAGGGGCCTGATAGCTGAAGGCTCGGCCTCCCATTCTACTTTTAAAAACT
>VUQH01034308.1:0-10670 GCA_015106775.1 Etroplus canarensis
CACTAACAACATTCAGCATCACACCTTCAGTTTCCAGCTTCAAAGTCATCATTCTGTCTGACACTCTCTTCACCTCCAAAACACTCTTCACATACTCTTCCTTCAAGATGACCCCTACTCCATTTCTCTTCCTACCTACACCATAGTAGAACAGTTTGAATCCACCTCCGATGTTCCTGGCCTTGCTTCCCCTCCACCTGGTTTCTTGCACACACAATATATCTACCGTCCTTCTCTCCATCGTATCAGCCAGCTCTCTCCCTTTACCAGTCATAGTCCCTACATTTAAAGTTCCTACTCTCACCTCCACCTTCCTACCTTTCCTTCTCTCTCTCTGCCTCCCAACACGCTTTCCCCCTCTCCCCCTCCTTGGTCTTCAGCCAACAGTAGCATAGTTCCCACCGACACCCTGTTGGCTAATGGCAGCAGAGGTGGTCATTGTTAACCCGGGCCGCGACCGATCTGGTATGGAAGTCGTGTTTTTCCTCCATTAAAATATTTCACCATAAACTATATGGACAACACGATTTGAAACTACTGATTGAGACTATAAACTGTACCAGAAAATGTTTACTGAGGTGGAGTTAATCTAAGGGTTATTTCCCAAAAGACTCTCATAGAACATAGGCTTCTTTTTGCACCTCGACTGGCCATTAGAAATAATGCAAGGTTGAAGGCACTTCCATATTTGGCTTTATTTTTCAGAAGTGAAAGCTATGTTTTTAGCAGGGTCCATAAAGCCCCACCCTCTTTGTGCTTGGCTATGTTTAGATGGCATTAGTAATTCAGAGCAAATTATGCTGGCTTTCACGTTGGCTAATGGATAACTCTGTTTTTGACGTTGCACTAATAAACCCTGGTTTAAGCCTGACACAGAATCACTGTTCCATTTCCAACTCATCACATTTATCCATGTTTTATTTTATCATTTTTGTTTTCCCATCATAAATTTAAGATAGAAGATAGATGATTAAGATGATTGAAACTCAGACTGAGTAATTAATTGTCATATAATCATAGATACACTATTTACCTTCAGCAGTTCACTGCTTAATGGAACATCAACCCTACATCTCAGTCACTTCAAGAATATAAATTTCAGTCAAAAACATAATACATTAATAAACTCTTCAAAACTTTCTAGCCAATGAAAATGTAGTTCTTGGTGAGTGTTAATTTCATATTGAAATTAATACACTTGTTAGCATCATAGCACTGTCAGGCTGTGAAGCCTCACATACAGTACTGTAGATGCTGTCATGGCAACACATTTTAAGGAATATGGTTAAACAAAGAATTAAAAAAACAGTTGAATCATACCTGCAGTGATGCTAATTAGTTATTAGAGCACACCCAACTTCAAATTCAGCCTTTACTTTGAACTCAGCTTTACACATCTGTTAGATGTTGTGACTGGATCTTGCATGTACTTTATTGACAGAGATATATACAAATAAGCATCTAAAATACTTAAAAGTCTGTGTCTGTATACTCAACATTATTTTGCCATAACGAGACAAGCATTGAATACACACACAGACACACAAGTTGAAAACAAAATCATCCATGCTGTAAAAACATCGATTTTGCTAGCTCTGCTGGGTTACGATCGTACCATCAGTCTGGAAGAACATGATTGTTTGCAAAAAATGATTTAGGCACTCACAAGGAGAACAACACCAGTGAATAATTATATGCACAGATCAGTGCCTCAGGACATAAAGTGTGGGTGTACTTATTACCAAATATTAGCATGCTAACACACTGACATTGATAATGGGAAACATTTGACATGTTCAGAATTAGCATCTTAAATAAATTAGAAAGAACTAAATCTTTATTTTATTTTATGCCCATGCAAATATGTAAAAACACAAAAGGCATGCTTTTCTGGGTTTCCTGACACTTCCATGTTTAGGAAAAAAAAGAGATAGTAATTTTGGTTTGTTGTGAAATGTATTTACTATTGAATAGCTCTTCTTTTCTTATAATTATGTCTGGTAAATACAGCTTTTTGGGGAAGTGCATGCCACGTGATAAATGTAGATGTTTTCGTCGGTCACTACATCAAAACTGCTTCATATGTCTGAGGACTAGACTAGAATGGTAGCATGTATTTTGAGCACATTATGAGAAGTGATCAAAAACTTTGGTGAACAGATCCATGAAAGAAGGAGCCTTATCTGATTTATATTTGGCTGATCTCACATTCAAGGCAATCTTTTTGCGCACTTCTGGACCATATCTTGAGTTCTCTTAGGAGGAGTCCCATTATTTGCTCTTGTATTTGCCACAAACTTCCCAGGAATCGGCATCCCAGCAAATTCACCTCAAGGTCAGACTGTTCAATGTTCAAGGAATCTGCAATAAGCCCAAGAGGGATCGTTTAAACTCTTAAAAGTCAAAGTTTATAGCAGTACAACGGCAAAAGACTGAACAAATATGACTTATTTGGAAGGGTTGCCACAAGAAAGCCTCTTCTCTTTAGAGATAACATGGCAACCTGGGCAAAGTATTTTAGTTGGGTCATGCAACAGAATAATTATCCCAAGAACACAAGAAAACTGGCAAGAGAAGGACTCTTTTCTCTAAGAACACCATGGCAGCAGGGCTTGCAAAGTTGCTTTTGCAGAATCAACAAGACTTCTGGAAAACTGTCCTTGGACAGCTGAGACCCAAGTGAATATATGTTTCAAAATGCACATCATGATGGGTGTAAACCGATTAAAGTATATCAAGACAAACCTTCATACCAACTATCCAACCAGTGATGGAAGGGTGATGATTTGGGATTTTGCAGTCGCAGGACCTGGGCACTTTGCGGTCATCGAGTCCACCATGAACTCCTCTGTATACCAAAGTACAAAGTATATAACAAAGTATTCTAGAGTCAAATATGAGGCCATCTTGGGTCAAGCAGCAGAACAATGATCCTAAGCACACCAACAAATCTACAACAGAATGGCTAAAAAAGAAAAGTATCAAGGTGTTGAAATGGCCCAGTCAAAGTCCAGGCTTCAACAAGATTGAAATGCTCCTCAAGAGAGCTATCCATAAACCAATACACACAAACCTCAATGATTTGTAAGGAAGAGTTTGCCAAAATTCCCCCACAGCAACGTGAGAAACTGATAAAGTCGTGCAGAAAACAATTTCTTCAAGTTATTGCTGCTAACAGAGCTTCCACAGACCATTGAATCCTTGTGTGTACTTAGTTTTCCACAGGACCGCATGGAACCCTGCAAAAACTTTATTTTTCACTTGACTTTATGTTCATCCTCAGAAAGTCACAGCAGAATTCCAGTGTTGGATGTCTCAGCCAGTGGGAGCAATTCACAATGCACAATTCAATCAATGCTGGAAAATAAAAAGACGAACTTCCTCCAGGTCTCACTTCTTACCTGACGCGCTCTGTGCAGGCTTTGAAACTGAACTGTTCAGCTAAAAACTGTTCAGTCATAGCTTCAGACCAATCTCTCATCACCTCTGATGCTTATCAGCAGTAGCACTTGAAGCTGTCTGAGCACGCATGAGAAGATGACCTTCGACTGGAGACTGGACAAATTTAAGTCAGCCTTTTGATTTTGACTCATGGTCAGAACTTTTTCAACACATCTCACATTTAGCACTGCTGTGCCTCATTACAGCTACACAGAGGCGCTGGCTTGGCACCAGACCCCAGTGAATAACTAGGACTTCGTCTTTTCCCTGCCACACTTGTGTATATTGTTTTGCTATTTCTTTGAACCACCTGCCAGTATTGTTATATACACAGTGAAATATGCAGACTGTGATTTGATCCTGTATATCCCTGTGCAGATTAGGGCAGTGTCAGTACAGGATTACCTTAGTAATTCATGTAATGCTGCTTCGCCACAGTTAATTTCCCTGTGGATGAGCTGAGAGAGTTGACTTATACACCAAAGTGAGCGAGCTCCCCAAACTATAGTGTATCACTCTCTCACAGCTCTCCATCTCCTCAATGTGTTTGGTATGCAAAAGATGCAACTTGAATTTTCTGTCTTAACGGCCTGTTGTGTATTTCTTATGGGCATACGGCTGCAGTGATTGAGGTGTGGAGCTGTCTTTCCATTGAGCAGTCAGCTGCTGAATGCAAATAGCATATCTGTAATCATCTGGCACTCATCATGCAGTCTGAGTTCCAATCATCATTGTCATCTAGCTTCTATCTTAAAGTTACGATGCCACAGAAGGAAACAGAAATCCTAAAATCAAAGCAGGAAGATGGTAAACGCTGCGAATAAAGTTGAGAATGTCAGACTTAAGCATGGGCTTATTAGTGTGTGAAGTCCAAAGCGTATGCTAACCTCTAAAGAGAGGGATATTTGTGATGAGGAGACCACAGGCCAAACTGAAATCTAGCGTAATCATCACTCCCTGTGGAAATTAAGGTCGACCTTTCCTACTTGGAAGCTGCTAATAGAATTTAAGTCACACACATATTCACTCATAGTATGTCCTGTCAGCAATATTGCAGCTGATTTAAGGCAAACCGTGAGGTTGGGTAAGGCCTGCTCAGAGGTTTCTCTTCAGAGCTGATGAGGTTTTAAAAAAAAAATGGATGCAGGAGATACTATAAGAAACACCTGCCTCTTTGGCATTGTCTGAAATGCCACTGCATCCTTTTGGAAGTGTGCTAGGTGAGGCATTTTCGAGATAATGATTTGAAAAGCAGCAGCAGCCCTATTAGCCCTCATATTTTTTAATTGGCCTGAGCAAAGCCCAGCCGAGCTTTAGGTCCATTCAGTGTTAAAAAAAAAAAAAAAAATCTCAATATGGAGAAAATGCCCACTTTTGATCCTACTGCGCACGCACACACACATGCAAATGCAACATACCCACCCACATTAATATAGTTTCACAGACCTAGAAAAAGCTTACAGAGTATTTTTTGCCCTTGGCGCCCATAATTCTCTGCTGATTACACTGAGTGTGGTTTAATGGAAGCCCCAATAACCCATGCTGGGGAACACACCACACGTGTACACACACACACACACGAATGTGCGCGCCCATGCACACACATCGAGTGAAAAGCTGGAGAGCAATGCTGTCAGACAGAGACAGAAAGAGGACGGAGAGATTAAATTCTGCCGAGAGTTTTTTGTCTGTGAGATTGGTTCGCAGCGTCCCCAGCTCCCTTCACACTCCCTATTAGTGCAGTGAAGAAGAGAGAGGATGGGGGGAGGGCTGGAAAAAAAAATAGGAAACTTCAACACAGACATTACTCGGAGGATACTTAACAATGTTATTAATCCATTAATCCTTGTTTGACATTTGCCAATGTATCACCCCTGATTGCTCTTTTCTCTCAGAGCTGCAGGCTATAGTAGGTGTATGTATGTGTGTCTTCTTTTTCCCTTATTAGCTTTTCAGTGTCCTCACAAGAAAGGGAAGACAATGGAAACTTGCCAAGGAGAGCATTTAGCTTGTCTCCAACTGCACAACACTTAGTACATGGTTAGGGATTCTGGGTAGTCACCATGAGTAGTGTTTGAGAGGTAGTTTTGTTGCTCATTTAAGCTATAGACACTAATATTATCTAACTGCTTTAGGCTGGGATAAAACTTGCTTATGGACCCAGACAAGGACAAGTAGTTCTTGTTATTTTACTATTTTCAATTCCACTTGGAGTCTGCTTTAAACCCCATGTTTTGGAGTGTAGTATCTGTGCAGCGTTGTTAGGATTTATTCGACTACAGTATAATGTGAATGATTGATGCTTAATTATTATACAAGCAGTTATATCTATCTATCTATCTATCTATCTATCTATCTATCTATCTATCGATAGATAGATATATGACCCCAAGGGAGAGTTAAGTTTAAACCACAACACCTCCCCAGACAAAGAACTTAGTTCTAACAGCATGCACAGAGACTGTGTTTATGCAGACCTTTGCATGCTTGCAGATAGTGAGTGGCATTAGATTCTGCTGAGGAGCAGTATTATCTCAGCACAGGGAGGAGAGCAGCTGAATGGCTGCAGCTCCATGGGAAATAATTGTGGAAAGTGTTAGCATTTGTAAGAAATATAAGTAAGTGGTTTTGTGCTTGGTGATGTAAGGCATGCATGCAGGTGTTCAGCCGTGGATATCCATACCATGAAGCTCCTGGTGCACAGTTTTTGTGCTGATGTTAATGACAGAGGAGGTTTGGAACTCTAAAATTTCAAGAAATGACTTGTTGCAATGTGGCATCATATACTGCTCAAAAAAATTAAAAGAACACACGGAAAACACATCAGATCTCAGAGGGAAAAAAATCATGCTGGATGTCTATATTGAAATGCACTGTTGTGTGTGCTGGGAACCGAAGGATGCCACAATATTTGATGGAAATGAAAATTATCAACCTACAGACGGCTGAATTCAAAGACACCCTAAACACCAAAAAGCAAAAATGATGCGGCAGGCTAGTTCATTTTATTTTAAGTTCATTGCCGCAAGTCAAAATGGCATTTAGTAGCTTGTATGGCCCCCATATGTTTGTATGTCGGGGCATGCTTCTAATGAGATGACGAATGGTGTCCCGGGGGATTTCCTCGCATATCTGGACCGGGGCATCACTGACTTCCTGGACAGTCTGAGGTGCAACCTGGCGATGTTGGATGGACTGACACATAATGTCCCAGAGGTGTTTTTTTGGATTTAGTTCAGGCGAGCGTGGAGACCAGTCAATGTTATCAATTCCTGCATCCTCCAGGAACTGCCTGCATACTTCCACCACATGAAGCTAGGCATTATCGTGCACCAGGAAGAACCCAGGACCCACTGCACCAGTGTAGGATCTGACAGTGGGTCCAAGGATACCATCCCGATACCTAATGGCTGGGTGTCATTATCTAGCCTGTAGAGGTCTGTGCATCCCTCCATGGATATTCCTCCCCTGACCCACCACCAAACCGGTCATGCTGAACGATATTACAGGCAGCATAACATTCTCCACGGCTTCTCCAGACCCTTTCACATCTGTCAGGTGTGTTCAGATTGAACCTGCTCTCATCTGTGAAACGCACTGTGTGCCAGTGGCGGACCTGCCAATTTTCATATTCCATGGCAAAAGCCAATCAAGCTCCACAGTGCTGAACAGTGAGCACAGAGCCCACCAGGAGGACGCTGGGCCCTCAGACTACCCTCATAAAATCTGTTTCTGATTATTTGGTCAGAGACATTCACACCAGTGGCCTGCTGGAGGTCATTTTGTAGGGCTCTGGCAGTGCTCATCCGGTTCCTCCTTGCACAAAGGAGCAGATACTGGTCCTGCTGATGGGTTAAAGCCCTTCTACAGCCCTATCCAGCTCTCCTAGAGTAACTGCCTGTTTCGTGGAATCTCCTCCGTGCTCTAGAAACCTTCTGGCAGTGGCATGTATTGACGTGCAGTCCTGGAGGAACTGGACTACCTGTGCAACCTCTGTAGGGTCCAGGTATCACCTCACTCTGCTAGTAGTGACACTGACACTAACCAAATGCAAAACTAGTGAAAAAAAAAAAAAGGTCAGAAAAGATTAGAAGTGAAAAATGTCAGCGGTAATGTAAAACCATTCCTGTTTGGGGGTCGTCTCATTGGTGCCCCTTTAGCGCACCTGTTGTTGATTTCATGAACACCAAAGCAGCTGAAACTGTTTAACAACCCCCTCTGATACTTAAATGACCACATCAACATCCTAGAAGTTTAATTGACTTGATGCCACACTCTGATTAAAAAGTGTTCCTTTAATTTTATTGAGTAGTATCTTACAGTACCATGCTAGAACTGAGTGAGCTCTTTAGAATGTCCCAGTCTTTCACAAATGTTTGTAAAGGCAGACTGTATGGATAGGTGCTTGACTTTAAATACCTGTGGCAACAGGACTGAATGAAAAACCTGAATTCAATGATCAACGGGTGTGGCCCCCATAATTTTGTCCATATGATGTGTCTTCAGCAATTGAGGTCAGTCACTATGTGATGTCCATGTGTAAATGAAAGGTGCAACGCAATATGCACACTGCATCGGTTGCAGTTTAACTATATTAAGCTGCAGAAAGGAGGTTTCTTCGGGGCTACCAGTTAGATATCCATGAAAAAATCTATAGAAGGGTAGGACCACATGGGAAGGCTCCACTTTCTGCACCTACAGTATGATGATGCAATAAGCCTGGAGAGTAAATATTTAAAAACCGATATGTTCTGCATGTGGTCGTGCCGTATTTCCCTTCTGTTTCTTCTGTCAGTCCACCATCCATATGAGTCCCCACATTTGTTCAACATGTTTTTCCCTGAAGCCCAGCGTGATTTGTTTGCGCTGGTCACACAGCGTTTGTCACAGTCTGTTATAAAATATAATGATGTTTAGAGGGAGAATGTTGAAAGGCTCATCACACACGTAGTGATTTTTTTTTCCCCCCTCCTTTTTTGAATAATATCAAAGAAAATAAGACATAAATAAGTCAGCCCTTTGAATGAGAAAGGAGGAATCCTGCCAATCCAGGATGTCGTGCTGGACTGTCTGAGATGTTTCGTCTCAGCGGTCGAGACTTTGCGTGTGATATGTCTGCTGCGGTACTGTATGTGCTTCAATCTCATGTCGTTAAGAGGGAAAAATAATCTCTGTGGTTGTGTTGTGTGGTAAGGGTGGTGTGCTGAGTGTGTGTGTGTGTGCCTCTACTCTTGTATTCCTATCTAACAGTGGACCATCAGTGGGCGGACACACACACAAAGGATATTTTTCTCTTTCCCATTGGTCATGCTTTAAATCATGTTAAGATCATGTGTAAAATGACCTTTTGGCCAACAGATGACTGGCCAGTGTATGTTAAAGTTCAGCCTCCGTAGGCTGTTGCCAGGTTTGTGTATCTGTGTGTGCAAGTGGGTGCCTTCAGAAAATAGAAAATTGAAAGCTCTGTGGTAATCTCGAGCCCTATCAACTCACAATCCTCGCCCTGGTATCGGAAGCCCAACACACACACACATGCACGCACATGTGCCGACAAACAGAAGCGCAACTGAGAGTGCCCAACTTGGCTCATTTCTCCCACCCACTGTTCCCTGAATCCCTGTGGTGTCATCTCACACAAACACACACGCACACACAGAGTTCAGAAAAAGACAGATTAGCAATGGTGTTTGATTTTGTTATCGGCATCCCCTCTGTTGTGGAACGATAGGTCAAAGGTGTTGAATTTAGAAGGCTCGGATTCATCACGCGCTGACGCGCGCTCGCACGCTCACACGCACTTGATCTTTGGCGTCTCTTGTGACCGGCCTGACGGTAAAAGCGGCGAGGCATTAGAAATGAATGAGCTGAGAGAGTAATCACGACACTGTCAGCGCTCACTGGCGGGCGCCTGAGCTGATTGCCATACAAGCAATTTACTTGTTTGATTGACTGACATAAAATGGCTGCTGGGCTGTGATTGAATTCAGGCCTGTCTTGAGGCCAGATAATGTCCGGATGCAATGAGCATAACGACGCGGGCGTGATCGATCCATCTAATCATATTTCTTTGTTGCAAATGAGTTTTCATAATATTTACAAATCTCATCTTGCTTTCCACAGAGACCCGATCGCGTGCTTATTACGAGCGTGTTTCATTGGGAACAAACTCTGAGGGCTTCTGAACTGCTTCATGACTGTTCTTTGTTTATGATTTATTTAATTGCAGTCAGTTTAACTGTGGCACCAGTGGGGCTTTGATTCCCTTTGATCTGCGCCATTAAAATCAGCCCCATGCATTATGTAGAGCCTGTTTGGTGTGTAAACGATGTTTAAGAAAGCTAATAATTGCTCTGTCTGTCTCATATTTCATCATTTATTCATAGGGGATTTGAGAATTCCAACACTGGGGCCTTTTGCTTTCTTTTGATTTATTAACCACCTAGATGTGCCTAATTAGAGAACTTTCTGGAGTAGTTGCAAAACGGAAACACAATTTGGACCTCTTCACTCCTGTTCTCCCAGTTTTGTTGCTCACACGCAGCTGGAAGGAGCTCATTTGCACCAATATTAGACAATGCCAAGTGCACAGATGACAAGCTGTTGATGTGTCAAAATGTGGGAAGTAAACAGCAAATTTGAATGTATAATGCTTATCCAATTAGTTCCAATTATTGCATACTGTCACATATTTGTCTTAAGTTGCAGGTTTTGATTGGACAGCAGCTGTGTGACGCTGACGCGGAGTGGTAAAGGCGTGAGATGGCCCAGAAGACCACTGTTTTGTTCGACAAATGTCTGGTCCTTAATTATATCTGCCAAGGAAGATATGCATATGTATGTACATGAAAAAATTTAGGCTGAGTCACTGATTTGAATCATTACTTCATTCACCTCAGCTACTTGTTCCTACAAACTTTTAAAGCCTTTATTTTTAAACATAAGCAGTACAAAAGCTGACTTTGATTTTCCAAAGATTTGAGGTAATAACAATAATAATAATAATAATAATAATAATATGTACATAAGCATTTAGTAGTTCCACCATTATTGTTGTTTGAATAAATCTTGAACCAGTACTAATATTAATGTGTTCTCAAGATGTACAGGAACATTTTCACTGTCAGTTTTCAAGCATGTCTGAAATAGAGGCATGTACTCATGGCCACTTTATAAGGTACACCAGTTCAGCTGCCCCTTAACACCGATATCTAAGCATTCAATTATATGAC
>VUQH01034310.1:0-18575 GCA_015106775.1 Etroplus canarensis
ACACTCTCTTCACTCGTTAAAACATTTCCATCTCTATCCTTAAATGCCCTAATCTGCTGTACATCCTTTCCAGCTCTGTCTCTCTGTCTCGCTACTCGATACAAGTCCTTCTCTCCTTCCTTGGTGTCCAGCTTCTCATATAACTCACTATAAGCCTTTTCCTTTGCCTTTACCACTTCTCTCTTTGCTACACGCTTAGCCTCCCAGTATTCCTGTCTACTTTCTTTATCTCCCTGACTATCCCACTTTTTCTTTGCCAGCCTCTTCCTTTGAATACTTTCCTGTACTTCCTCATTCCACCACCAAGTCTCCTTGTCTTCTTTCCTCTGTCCAGAGGAGACCCCAAATACCTTCTTGGCTGTTTCCCTCACCACCTCAGCTGTACTTTCCCAGTCATCTGGTAACTTGTCACTACCACCCAGGGCCTGTCTCAACTCCTCCTTGAACTCTGCACAACATTCTTCCTTCCTCAACTTCCACCATTTAATCCTTGGCTCTACCTTCACTTGCTTCCTCTTCTTGCTTTCCAAAGTCATCCTACAGACCACCATCCAATATTGCCTAGCTACATTCTCCCCTGACACCACCTTGCAGTCTCCTACCTCCTTCAGGTTTCAACACTTGCATTCCTATCCATGATCATTTTTCTGACAACTACTAACTGTACCACTGAAGTCACAAATAAAACAGATTATTACACTGCTAAATACTATCACACACTCTGGATGTAGCCGTTTTTGTTCACATCTATAGCAGTGTTTCCCATGGAGTGTCAGTGTTAGTTACAACTTGCAGAATTTAATAACACCAAAAAAGTCTATAAAAGGCCAGGCCAGCTCCAGATATTGGCAGGTGTAGGCTCAGCGCTCCCAAACCAACCAACTGAAAAGGACAAATTATTTTTGTTTTTGCTAGAAAAAGTAACAGGAAAACATAAGTACTATTTTTAATGTCTAGGTGAGGAGCCTGGAGCTTGTCTCCAAAGTCTGCCACTGAATATCATAGAAATGTAATCAGAGGCACAACCACACCAGCTTCAGAGAAAACAGACCAAAGTATCTCTTGGAGGCTCCAGAGTTTCAAGAGCTAAAGCATGTGAACACACACGGTATGCTGCCTGTTTAAAAATAACTAAGTAAATAAATAAATCACAAATGTATACAGACCAGCCTGTTTGTTGTTTATGATGTTTTTATTCTCTGAGTCTAAAATTCTGTGCCGCTACAGTTTAACCAAGATGTGCGGTGACTGTCTCCTTCTCTTTTAGTTATGCTAAAACTTTTGTGTATGGACAGATCATTGCTGACATGTTTTGTTTCTTTTTTAGGATGTTAAAAATCTGTTAAATCTGTCTCAGATTTTTACCTATTTGCAACTTTTTTACTAGGTGCAGGCCCCTGAGGGAACCTACTGATAGCGTGTGTATTAGCTTTTCCCATAGATGAGTTTTTTTAGTGTTGAATTTTTCTTTATAATATCTTTGTGTACTTTTGTGGTAGGATTGTGTTTAATAAGCAGCCTAATAACATGTAAATAAACTCCTTATGAGCGCTATCAGTCTTGGACTGGAGTTTACAGGTCTCACAGAATCCACGCATCAGATGAGACTGTCAACCTCTCCATGATGTGTGGGTGCACGCCTCAGAAACACACTCAGCCAGCTCCAGCCATTTTGAAAATATGGATTGGACACCAGGTGGAGTTATCTGTAAATCTTTTGCTTTTTTAGCCAACTCTCTCTTAACTATTTATCAAATCTCCACGAAATGAAAACCAAACTGATCATGAGATCATATACTTTCATGGTGACACCATGTTGTGTCTGCCATCACTGCCACCTGCTATTGCTGTAGGTGAAATTAGTAAAAAAAAATTCCAAGATATTATGGAATCAACTTCGCTGTTGCAGTCGGTTCTTAATCATCCAATTTACATAAAAAAGAAAAAACTGACCACGGCATTAACCCAGGTCAGCATTTAAGAAGAAATTGATTCTTTTCGGGGATATAACTTTAGTGGTCACACAGCAACTGCGGCAAGCTAGTTGTAACCTGTTTGTTAACAGCCACAAAAAAAAAAAAAAACTGGAGTTTAGGAGAGTCTGCCCCTGTGTGTGGAAACTGTTATTCCTATAGGAAATAAATGCAGATGTGCTTTCTTCCAGTCACTGTTCAATGAGCAGAAACCATACTATAGCTGCTCCATATAGAACGGAACAGTGTTTTAAATACATGTTTAGTCAAGCTGTTTATTCTGCTTATTGTCATTAGAGATTCTATACAAAAATAGTCATCTCAGAATTCAGTACCTAATCAGGGGCTCACACCAGAAACCTGTCAGTTAATAGTCAGGTGCTCTTTACTCTGGTCTTTGTTTCACCGAATAACTGTTGGAGGATTGGACTTCCTGTTGTGGTGGTACCACTGTTGTGACACAATGGTGTTCTGTGGCATTTTGCTAGCTGTATTGTTTCACCTGATTACTTGCATCATGCTCTAATTTGGTATTGTAATCTTTATTAGTGCACATATTCTCCTCATTCACCTGCAAATTGTAGGTGTGTTCACTCACTGGGCGGTCAAGTTTTGCTAGCTTGACCTAGCGTAGCTTAGCCTAGCTCACTTTCACCCTCAATTTTAGTATCATTAGCTTATCTGTTAGCTGCACAATAATGGCTTGTGGGTCTTCTATAGCTTCACCGGCACTCTCCTGCAGTGTGTCAGATGTTTAGTTACTCCTTTAGAGATAGTGACTGTGATAAGTATAGCTTGTTTTAAGCTTTGGAGGCCAGGCTCACAGAATTAGAGATGTGGCTCTGCACCCTTGAAATTGCTCCAGCAGCTAGCCAGGCCCCTGTTAGATGGTGAGGGCCAAAGTAGCTTAGCCCCAGTTAGCTGTCCCCCAGCTGATCCCAAGCAGCTGGGAAACCAGGCTGGCTAGGTAGCTGTGAGGACGAAGCATAGCCACAAACAAAGCCCTCAGTACACCATCAGCCTGTTTACGTTTCAACTCAATTTTCCCAGCTCAGCAGTACACCCACTGAGGAACAAACTTTGGTCATTTGCGACTCTATTTTGAGGAATGTGAAGTTAGCAACACCAGTGACCATAGTTCAGTGTATCCCGGGGGCCAGAGCAGGCGACATTCATGCAAATTTGGAACAGCTGGCTAAGGGTAAGCATAAATATGGTAAGGTTGTTATTCACGTTGAAAGTAATAAGTAAATAAAGCCTTCAGTCGATCCAAGATGCTGCAGTGAGAGTAATGACAAGGACTAGAAAGAGAGATCATATTGGCTCCCTATTAAAACCAGAAGTGAATTTAAAATTCTTCTTCTCGCTTACAAAGTCTTAAACCATCAGGCCCCATCCTATCATAAAGCCCTCACTGTACCATATTTTCCCAATAGAGCACTTTGCTCTCAGAGTGCAGGCCTACTTGTGGTTCCTAAAGTTTTTAAAAGTAGAATGCGAAGCAGAGCATTGAGCTATCAGGCCCCTCTCCTGTGGAACCAGCTCCCAGTTTGTATTTTTCTTATTTAAGATTAAGATTAGGCTTAACTTTCCTTTCTGATAAAGCTTAAAGTTAGGGTTTAATTGTGCAGCATGCTACTGCTGCATGCAATTAAATGTTATCTTCTCTCTCCCATAGTCTAGCTCTCTTTGCTCTTCTTTCTCACTTCTCTGTCCCCTCACCCCCAACCAGTTGAGGCAGATGGCTGCCCCTCCCTGAGCCTGGTTCTACCGGAGGTCTCTTCCTGTTAAAAGGGAGTTCTTCCTTCCCAAAGTCGCCAAGTGCTTGCTCACAGGGGACAATCTGATTGTTGAGGTTTTCTCTCTAATACTGTAGGGTTTTTACGTTACAGTGTAAAGCGCCTTGAGGTGACTTTTGTTGTGAATTGGTGATGTATAAATAAAATTGAACTAAATAACGCTATAAAAGGCCCACCCAGAATCTTTAGCTGCCCACCCAAACACAGCAGGCTAGGTAAAAGGACAATAAAGCATCTAAAAGATTTTGCAAATCAATAGCCTAGTCAGGCAACTAGTTGAAAAAATAACAATTTCATGAAGGTAAAGTAAAACACCACACTGCAGTGACTCAATCAGGACTGCCACAAGCTGCAGTCACACTTATGAGTCAAGGTTCACAGCACAGAAGGTGAGTAATGGACCTGCTTTGGGGAAGCTTACAATGCTCACAGATCAGAGAAGCCACAGAAAGTGAGGAAAACAAAGCAGGAAATTAGTAAAGTCCTCAACAGTTGGCTCATCTCCAGCACTTAACAGAACAACGTAACAGCTTAACTGTACCTTTATATGTGATTTAGTCAAACTCAGGTTTGTTGGGAAGTATGTCTCTCCCATAGTGTGTGAGAGAGAAAAAAAAAAAAACAGACACAACCTAATACTTATATACTTAGCATGGTATTAAGCACTAAATTATAAAGTGCATTTTTCAATATATTATGTACCAGTCCACAAAGAAAAAAAGAAACAACTGCCAACAAATAAACATGGCCTACAAAAAAAGAAGAGAGGAAGCTAAGGATCAATTCAGTGGTACTTGTCTCACAGCAGCAGCTTACTGCTAAATTATTCAGACAAATCCCAAATGCTGAACATACTGAATCAAGCATCTGACAGTCATACTCTGCTCAGTAAGCAGACCAACACTAAGAAATACGGTGCCCTCCAGACATTTCTACAGAGATGGCATTCCTACAAGAGGGAAGACATCATTGTTATTTATTAAAAATATTAAGCTGCTTAGTGACACTGAGTACTATTCAAAATGAAAAAACATAGCATTCCCACATTACTTAGCTGTAAGAGAATGACATACTTCCATAGATGTTACACAACTGCTGGGTACAACTGAGTGTAAGTTTCTTTTTTAATACTCAGGTTAAAACCAATATGAAGGCACCAAAATTCTTAATTGCAGGAAAAACCTTGATCATTCGGACTTTCTTACAACTACTACCACTACTAAAATGATGGCAGCATGACATACAGGGGTTAGCACCATTGCCCCACAGCAAGGAGGTCCTGGGTTTGAATCCACCAGCTGGCTAGGGCCTGTGTGGGGTGGAGTTTGCATGATCTCCCTGTGACTGCATGGGTTCCATCTGGGTACTCTGGCTTTGTCCCACATTATAAAGACATGCATGTTAGGCTAACTAGTGGTTCTAAATTGGCCATAGGAATGAGCAGTTTTGTCTTTCTATGTTAGCTCTGCAACAGACTGATGACAAGAACATGTACTTCATGAAACAAACAGAAGCCATCTACAAGAACGGCCAGAGCCAACTCCATTTTATGAGACCACTTAGGTCCTTCAATATCTGTCAGACGATACTCAGAATGTTTAGAAGTCTGTGGTAGCCAGTGCCATCCTCTACACTGTCGTGTGTTGCTGCAGTGGGGCCTATGTTCCCACTGCAGGCAATTCCGATTTCTTGCTGAGATCCAATTCTTTTGTGTGGTTGATCACATAATTTAAATGCGACCGCCATCAGACTCTAGGGTGAACAGTCTCAGGCTCTGAAGGAACACGCATGCGCAGAAGAAAGCGTGACGTCACATGTCAATGATGGAAAAGTCGGATAAAATACAACATGACCATTCAGATTGAGGTCGCTTTGAAATCATTGGATATATATCCAATTTAGGACCACATACGGAAGTGGCCTGAATCAGATTAGCAAAATATCTGATTGAGGCTGTTCAGATTGTCATGGACAAATTAGATGTGGGTCACATATGGGCAAAAAAAAAAAAAAATGGATTCGGGCCGCTTTTGCTTGCAGTGGGAATGTAGTGAAAGACTAGCGTACACCAACAGATTCAAAAAACTGATCCAAAAAGCCAGTAATGTCTTGGTGACAGTGGTGTGAGAAAGGAGGATGCTGCCCAAGTTGAGGACAATATTGGACAACGCTTCACCCTCTCCATTACATGCTGGACAGACGAAGGCGCACGTTAAGCAGCAGACTTATTTTGCCAAGATGCACCACTGAACGCCACAGGAAATCATTCCTACCTGTGGCATCAAACTCTACAATTCCTCCTTGACTAGTTTTGTGTTGTATATATTGCATATAGTGTTTAACTTTGGTGTTATGTATATTATATATTGCAAATAGTACAGACAGGTACAGACATTTATTTTAATCATAATTTCTTATCTTTTAAATTTATATGTATTGCTTTTTAAATTTATATCCATTTATATCTAACTGAGCATCTGTAACACAATGCAATTTTCCCCCTGGGATAAATAAAGTATTCTGATTATGATTCTGACCTGCCTGGGGTGTACCCACATCTCACCCTATGATAGCTGAGATAAGGTCCAGCCCCCTGGGACCTTTAATTAGATAAACTGAAGAAAAATAGATGTTCATGCCTGTCTTTTGGCCTGCCAACTACACATATACTGAACCTGCACCACTGAACTAAACAGCCAAGCTTACCTTTATTCAAAAGAATTTTAACTAAATGTTTGATTTTGTTTTAATACCCCGAGCTTGCCTAATCTGTCTCTAAAATTAATGCCATTTTTTCAAATTTTTACCTTTAATTAACAGTCAGCAGTGCAGAGAGGCAGGAAACAAGGACAGCAAGAAAAAGTAGGACATGCAGTCTCTGGCTGGCAATCAAAATGTGTACTTTTTGGTTACCGTGTTTGTCCTATACACGTTACCTATTACGTCACCACAGTCCTTACAGGACAAGCCAGAGGGTGCACACATGTGACTCCCATAATACACTAGCAACACATTTTAATTAAGATGTTAGAAATTATAATACATGAGCCTGGGCTTCTGAACACTGTTGACACCTCTTCTTTTCAAAACACTTTGCAAAGGTAAAAAGAAAAAACAAGAAAACCTCTCACAAATGTGTCTTGTTCATTTAAAGTTATACACCAAATGAAATGTGAACTGTGTCCCCATCACTAGCACTGTATTTTATGACAACTCTTGTTCCTACAGAGACCCTGTGACTCCCCTTGTTCTGTCACCTGATCTGGCCAAAGATACTCATCTGGGTGGGCATACACAAGCTTTTCTCTTGTTACAACAAACCTCTACATTGCCAAACAGCCTTGCCTTGGGTTTTCACTGAAGGGAAAGCATCAACCTTAATTTGCACACACTAAACAACTTCAGTGAGGGTATAAGATACAAGCTTAATGTCAAGTGGCTTGGTTCTGCCTATGATAAAGAAACCTTTATTAATATTAAGGAAAAGTGCTAGTGCTAATGTAGAATACAATGTGAATAGCATGACTTAATAGATGTAAGTGAAAGCAAAATATCTCAAACTCACAAGAAAATTATGCCACAGTCTCACACAAGTGATATTTAACACACTTTTTTGTTTTACCAAGTACAGGAGGTTCTGACATTGTGCCAAACCACATGATGTTGCAGTGAAATGGACATTAACTGTTACCACTACTAGTTGCATTATATTCAGAGGGACTTTTACATTACCACTGTATTTAACCAGCAATGATTTAAAACTGATCATTTTTTTTACCTTCATACAGGTTGCCTTAACTGTCATAAATCTCCCATTGTTTGCACAGTCAGTGAAATGGACTTCGACACTCATATTCATACTGAAGACTGTCTTTCTATTCAAGGTAGCATTACCTGTGCAGCACTTCTGCTTTTCCTCCAATATAAACCATATTTATTTACTGTAGGTGTACTGTACTCCTTTTCAGAAACTTAGATATTCAGAGTCATTATCTCGCCAATACAGGCAGCAGGACTACATTTCAAACTAATCTAAGCCACATTTTTGCATGATGTGAAAAACATCTAGATTATGAAAATGAAATGTCACTTAAATTTTAGCAGCATGAGGTGATGAATTGAAGTGATTGAAATAAGACTACAGAAATGTAGTCATATTATATGTTAGTGCTTCTGAATAACCTCAAACAGACCACTGCGTTATGTAAAGTATGGAAACTCTAGCTCAAACTAAAAGTGACAGGATGACAAGTGTGCCTTAGCACCGGACAGAAAAGCACACAGTGGAATAGGAGCAGTGAGTTTCTCTTCAAATTTAGAAGCTAAGTCTCAGGTGAATTCATGAGTCATAGCTGAAAAGCAACTAAAAGAAACCACCTCACTTTTCAGTTGTAACCTATATGACAAGACAGGGAACCACTAGAAGAAAAGTTTATGTTGCCAAAGACACGATATCCAATTATGATTCTGAGATTACCAAGTTGCTGAGCACAGTTGATTCCAAGCATAAACCAACCACTCCAATGTTTGTGGAGGTAGCGCTGGACAATTTACTGCTGTAGTTACTGTTGTTGCTGCATTGATGTTTGTACTGTTTTTACTTACAAATGATACTTTTTCTGACTCACAAAAGATGTATAGTTTTTGATAAAACTTGTGTGTGGAGAAATGTGAATCAAAGCTTGAATTGATTTTTTTCCTACAAATTGAATTTTTGGAGATTTAATTTTTTGCCCATTGAGCCCAGTCCAATACAGCAAGCCTAAATGTTTCTCCAGTGTCAGCAATAACAGGAAAAGGTGCAAAAGACACACGAGTTGGGTGAAGAGTAAGTGCTGCTGAGGTAAATTGTTCTCACACTTTTCAATATACCAAATAATGAAAAGGCAAAAAAGGAAAGGCAGATATAACAGTGAGACAGAAAGGCAAACTAAAGGAGACATTTCCCATTAGTAAGAAAATCCCAGGTCTACACTGGGACTGCAAGCCAGTATGGCTTTAGTATGGTGGAAATCGTATTTGGGTAGAAACTGACTATAGCAAGAAAAGAACTTATTGTTTGTGAGTTAAGACAAGTTGTGGCCATGTAGTTTGTAGGTGAACCCCTAAAAAAAACCATTACAAAAAGTGATAAGTAGGACTTTGGATTGATGGTTGAAATGGTTTTGCTTTGCCAGTATATTCAAAATTAAAAAAGGTAACAATTTCAGTACAAAGTTGACTGACCTCATTTTCACCAATTTATCATGTTGCCACAGCCATAATAAATTAGTGAAATTGGGGTTTGTCAGCTTTGTTGTCTTTGGTTCCTTTAAGCATCTATGGAGTTTGGTCTCAGAGATGCACAGCTCCTTTACTTGGAAAATATACACTACGTGTCTCACAAAGGCATGACGTAAATGTATCTTTATACAAAATGATTTGCTATGCCATCGTGATCTGAAATCTCATTAAGTGTACATTAGGCACAATCAAAACTCTAAATTATCATCACTGCAAGATTTTTATCAAAGGAAACAAATGTACATCTTAATATTTGCAAATATCTAAAATAAAATCATACGTTTTTAATGTCAACACCTTCCATAAAATGAAAAAACAGCATTTAATGCTTTGTCTCTGCCAACAGTTTATTTGAAGATGAGTTATTGTCACCCATTCTGATGAAACCTGTTGTTCCTTTACACACAATGGCAAGAACTCAGCTGATGCAAATCTGAGAACATTTAAACTGCCTGAAATAATCTGTTTCCAAAACAGGGGTGTCACCACTGTATTCAGACAAGAGTTTATCAGGAATATGTATGTACTTTAAAACGGAAGCAGAAAAGCAATATAGAGGTTCAAGATAGAGGTTAGGCGCAAAATATTTTGGCTCAATTTTTGGACATTACATGAGGTGGATCAGACTAAGCAGAGTTTATTTCACCAACACACAGCAAAACAGTGAAAAGGGGAAAGAAAACAAAATTAGGATCTCTTTATTGGCTTTAAGTGTTGGTTATATGTAGGGGGGTGCCTACGTGAAACCTTCTTCTTTCGACTGCTCCCTTTCAGCTGATTCCTGATTTAATCCAAATCCCACACTGGGGTGCAAATGTAAAATTATTGTGATTCAATTTCATAGTAATTTTTAACGGTAATGGGAAAATACGCCAAATATCATCTTGACTGGCAATCACTCTGAACATCACTTAGCTCTCAGATCATCAGCTAACTGCAAGACACTAATGGGAGCCAGTCTGGAAAATTTGAACCTACAAGCAAGTATGTGCTGTATGTATGGTCAGTACAATAACACATTGTAGTTAAAACTACAGTTGCATCTGATGTATTTTACATCGGATGCAACTGTAGCTTCAATGGGAAAACAGCACAACAGAGTCACAAATTATATAGGTCATATAAAAAGGCATTAGGAAACTGAGCCTTTACTTATCACATACTTGCTGATCGTTCACGCAAAATGATAAAGTATAATCTTGTGCTGACAGTAAAATAAACACAGCAAGCACCACACAGAAAAGCAGACATAGAGGGTAAAATGACTCAATAAATTTTAATAAAACAAAGTATTTTGTAGTTTGATGATGAATCTATGAAAAGAATGTGTTTTGTATTATTACAAAACATATCAAGTAAAATATATATATTCTGCTTGTTCTCAAGGCTAAAACATAAATTATTATGCACAAGAAGAGTGTGTGGAGTTGGACACAAAGTGAGGCTGGGAGACAGAAAGAGGGAGTGACTGCATGAGGAAGGTTGTGTGTGTTTGTACTTCAACTGACCTTCCATGTGAGTGGAAGTCCAGGTGCACAGTCTGGTCTTCAGGAGAGAGCGCCCTTTTGGCTCTCTGGTGGCGGCTGTGCAGGGCTTCTGTGTCATATGATAAACCCTCATAATGGCGAATATATTTGTTCAAACGGTTCTCAAGCTGACCTGAAAGACAGTTCAATACCTCATTAATATTGGTCAAAAAAAATTATTGATGGATGGGAACTAGTTTATTATAATTATTTGATTTATATATAAATTTAACTTTTTCCACAAGAGAGATTTTGACATTTCAGTTACTATTACCATGTTTTGTTTTTTAGTAAGTCATGACTGAGTGATAATGGGTACAATAAAAAAAACATTGAAACTGACTCAGGTAAAAAGTAATTCTGACAGAATTACTTCTATTATTTCTCTCTGTGCTTTTCAGACAATGAAATGTCAAAATGTCTCAATGGAAAAGGCCTATTGAGCCATGTTGGACTCAGTCTCTACAATAGTAGCTATAGTACAAGCCCTCACTCACTAAACATGCTTAACAGGCTTATTCAGCTTATTGCCATGACCCCCTCAGGGGTAATCCTGCTGGCTTCCATACCAACCCTCTTCTTTGTTCTTTTCACAAAAACAAAGTGCCCAGTTTGAAAGACAAGTGAGGCGCACATGATACACATCAGGTGACAGGGGGTCTGTTTCAGCAGTACTGTACATCATTGTGAGAACTGAGTGACTGAACTGGTTGTAGGCTGTTTAAATGCTAATCTACATTCAAAGGGAAAACCAAATGCTACCAACTAAATACAAGTCCAAAGTTTTTGGCTTGCATTTCAGCTTAAAAAAGTATCATTAGCCAGGGCTCAATTTAAGGAGTTGTTACTGGCACCAAGCTCTAAAGTTTCATAATGAAGGACTTTACAAACTACTAAGAGACTCACAGGCAAAAAAGGGATAGTATAGGTGTTCCAAACTGCCTGTATTTTTTTCCACACTCCATTTCCATATAATGGGAGTCATAACTTCTCAAACAGGGAGAGGCTTTCCCAGGCTAGCAGCAACTTGTCCATGAATGCATTTAGAAAATATTCCAAAAGTTGGGTTCTTGAGCTCTCCTTCAACAAGGAAATAATGACTACAAACTAGACTGAACTAACTTTGGTTTTGGCATGAGGGAGCAAAGCTGCACTTAACCTAAGTATATGCTGATTTTATACAAAAAACTAACACTGCCAACTCAAGATTGCCCAGACAAACATTCCAAAAAGGCTGTGACACCTCTATTCGTATGTAATAAAGTGGCAGGACAAAGCTAATCTTTCAATACTGCCACTTGTATTAGTGACATTAAAGGACAAAAACATGACACTCAGAAAATACTGGATTGAAGTTTATGGGGAAATTCTGCAACAGCAAAGATGGTGGTAGAAGTGTAACTTTAAAAATAAAAAAAGAAAGCTTTTTAAAACTCTGTTTTTGAGCAAAGTCGGCACACTTTTATAGTTCTTTTTATTAGCTTTGTCTGTTTATTCTGTAAGTGCTGTTATTTGGAATTGGACTCAGTGACCATTGAAATTAAAGTTCATTTAGATAATGCTTCAAAATAACTGCCGAGGTCTATCAAGTGAGTGGCAAAACTTGTCTCAAGAAGAATTTTGCTTGTATCTTAAGTTAACCGTATGTTAGTCTGAAAACTAGATTGTTATAACTTTTTAGCTTAGTGTATTTGCTTCTTATTAAATTTACCTGCACAGTAGTAGCCTGGTTATTATCAGGGCTGCAAGGTTAACCCATATGTAGGAGAATGTTAACATCATATGCAGGTTTCAGATAGTTTAGAAAGCTGAATAAGCTAGCTGGACAACTCTTAATCATAACCCACACACACATACACACACAGGTTGTTGATGAAAAACATACAAAAAAAATTAATCATACACATTGCATTATAAAATAATGTCATATTGTTTTGCATACTGAAGTCAAAGTCTACAAATATTTCTCATTTCCTGCACACAGCCATCTGAGTAAGCCTGTTATTGTGTGCACTGTAAACATAACATCCTGACGTTTAAAAGGCAAGACAGGCACTTACTTCTTTTTCACAGTGACAAAGAATCCAAACCTGCTGTAACTATTAAGTTGACTGAACCACCTTTTAATACCTAAAATGTGGTGTTTTTTTGTTTCTTTGCTTTTAAACTTAGTTTAACAAATTCAATCAACTTAAGCTCAGGGAAACCAGTACCATCTGAGTACTTCCTTTCCATGTCATTACTCATCTTTCTACTCTCAGCCAAAAAAAAAAAATCTCAAAAATGCACAAAGGGAGGATTTTTCCACTTGTGTGTTAACATTTCATCCAGACTTAAGCATCACACACACCTTCTGTGGTCCTTAAACTTAAATTTTGGCCATAAACTACACTTTATTCTTAATTTAATAATTCATCAAAATTTTACTAAGTCTACTAAGTCTTACGAATGTCTGTAAAAAAATTATTGAATTATTGCTATAATTTCCACAAACAATATGATCATGATTTAAAAATGTATCTCTCTGAAACTTTTTCTAATTTACCATACTGGAGATTATATATATATATATATATGTGTGTATGTATGTATGTATGTGTGTGTGTGTGTGTGTGTGTGTGTGTGTGTGTGTGTGTGTGTGTGTGTGTATATATGTGTGTGTGTGTGTGTGTGTATGTATGTGTATATATATATATATATGTGTGTGTGTGTATGTGTGTGTGTATATATATATATATGTGTAACACACACACACACACACACATATATATATAAAATTCAGTACAGAATCCTTCAGAGTTTGTTATATCGAAGCAGTTGGTTGCAAATCGAGGATTTTCTATATGTCAGGCGAATCTGTAAACCACGACCCTATGGAAACCCTTTAGTTGTTTATAATTTTGCAATTTATTTAGTTTTGTTAACTCCAATTGTATGTATTTATAAAACAATACACAGTTATTAGTCATTTGATATTTAATAACAAATATGCATTTATATTTTCCAGCTGATACAAACTAGATTTTTTATATATTGTGCATTTCATCTGAAGTAAATTTCAGTCTTATTTGGTGAAATTTAAATTTGCATTCCCATTTATCTGCTCCTATATTAATCACCAGTTCTTTTTAACTGATTTTTCCTTTCATTCACTCCCCGCCCTTTTTTAAAAACACATTCAATTTTTATTAAAACAATAAAAAATAGATTCAATCATGATCTGACAATACTGCCCTCAATAAGAACTAACTGAAGTCTCCATACTGAAATCATTAGAAAAACTGAAAAAACTGTCAGTCAGTTTCCATGAAAAGGCAACAACATCAGGATTAAGGTGCAATCTGTTACAGTCTCAAGTGCCTCTGGGAAGTACAATTCTTGACAGAGAGGAAACTGCTGACAGGAGGCAAAGATAGGGTCACAGCATGGATCAGAACTGATTTGAGCCTCACATTACCATGCATGCTGGGTCATGGCAGCCTGGCTAAAACACCACATCGGGAGCCCTACAGCTCAGGGATACAAAAATGTCTCTCTTTAATATTGTGTATCATACAGTACTGGAATAAATAAAACAGGAAGAGGGTTGTCTGAAACCTGTAAGTATCAAATCTGACAATACTGTCCACAACAAACCTTCAAGCTACAACACTCAAGAAAAATCACTAGTCAGACTTCATGATGAGAGGGCTGAGGAGCAGCAACTGTGTCAAAAATGAAAAAACCTACATTACCTGAAACAGAGACTTCCTTGGAAATGCCTGAGGTTGCTCAGTGCATCATGCAATCATCACCAAAAAAACGCCATCAAATTCCAAATCTAACAACACAGACAACTTCCAACAAGCCCCATTATACTGAGCAGATATTTTAAAGCTATGTGTGGAATGACAAAGTCCCATTTGTTTGAAGCTTTGGTAAAATCAGGATGTCTTTGGCTCCACCTTTCCTATGCATTGTGAGTATATAATAGCTGACCTTTGTTTTTAGCTTACAGCCTTGACCCAACTGAATTGTGAATATACATTTCCGTCTGGTTGATGATTGTAAGATAAAAGCAAACGAGAAGAAAACCTGCTCACTCAAGAATCATATTTTCACTTGCACTACCGCAAAAGACCTCAGTACAGCTGCTTTATGCAAAAATGGGGTTGCTGCACTTTGGCCTCAATCTTGACTTGTACAGGAGAGGTTTTAAACACACAGCAGTATTATATGAAGGGATTAATGGATAGTCACAATGAAACAAAACTGAAACCAGCCAAAAAATAAAGCATTCATAATGACAGATTAAGCAATTTTCCAATTATAAAAGCAGCATTTCCTGGAGTGTCTTAGAACTTTTGATGAATGTTTGATGGATCTTACAAAGTGAAAATTGACCAGTAATGCATCAGCACTCTAGCTAAAACAGCTCTGCAGCTCAGTACCAGCAAAGGCAGATATAAAATTCTATTGGTTTTCCTACCCTGGTTCATCATGACACCCCCAGCTCTCAGTAAAAGAAAATTCTCAAAGATTATCAGATAACACTAGAACACCTTTACCATATGCAGTTAATCACATTCATATTGTTTACTTGTACTCGCCAATATCCATTTATGCACACAGTTAAAACTAGGCGCTTAAGCTGTATTTGATGACACTATTTTGATGTTTTTTGAAGCAGGTGGTTTAACTGTGCTAAATCTGGAAATAATCCCTTAGCAAGGATTTTATTTTAATCATCTGTGTGGAGAGACACCGTTTTAGATTCAATTAATTTATTTCATTTTCACCAGTTACACAACACTTAAGGTTTGCTTTGCTTGTCTTACAAAGAGTTGACGCATAAAGTTGAACTAAACTAAAATGAAAACATGTTTGTCTATTTCAGAACAGAGAAGCTGAATTTGCCACCAATTAGACATTTAGATACTTTAGATAACACTTTAAGTAGGCACAAAGTTTCTGTAAGGTCTAACATAGTTTTATCAGCAGCAAAACTGTTACCCACTAACTGCTACCACAAGCCAGACTCGTTTTGAGTCAGTCGTGGGGGAAAAAACATACGCATTTCGCCTTATTTGAGTTTCTGGCGGATAAACTAACTGTCAAACGTAGAGCTTCGTTACTAACCTGCTTTCTTTACACTGTCCCGTGGAGCGTAAGTTAATGTTAGACTAGTTAGGCATTATTCAAATGCCAGTGAATGTATTTTTGGTACATAGCTGTATAATCGATACTAACATTACACAGCACTGCAGTGTTAGTTTCCCACTCAGGAAGTGACAGAAACTTGTGTTTGCCGTTCTACCAGAGTGTATGAACCAAATATAATTACCCTGATACCCAGCAGATACAGGCTGACTAATCTGGCCTTGGTACGCATTCTAACCAATAAACACAAGTTAACAGTAACAAATGCAACAAACACAATTTACATTAGCCACCTAAGCTAGCAAGTTAGACAGCCGGAGTACAACTACATGATCCGATTAGCCTTAGCTCCACTGACTGACCACTTTCTCTGTAAGTCACTGGCAAACTTACCTGCAATATCATGTAGGCAGCAAAAAATAAGAATTAGTTTGACAAATTTCATGTTGAAATCCCCCATAGTGCCAGTAAGCCAGCGGAGCGACCCAGCGATACCGCTGACAGCCTCTTGTTTCGCTTTCTTCCACACTTAAAGATATAGTCGCCCTTCCTAGTTCGCTGCAGCTCCCATTGCAAAACACCACCAGCGGCGGCGGCGGCGGCTCCGCCTCCCTCTATACACGGTCATGGAGACAGCCAGGCACTCCTCCTTTCCGGTGAGGTTTGCCAAGAGATATGGACACACCCGTGTTTATAGTGTCATAGGTTGAAAGACCTGAGAAAACAACCGCAAAGCAGCATTCAGCACTGGTGTAAATATACCTGCTCCCAGCCTGAAAGCATCCTGTTGTTTATTATTTCTTACCAAATGAAAATTTTACTTAACAGCAGTAAGGTTTGAGCAACCTGTTCTATTAAAATAGCAATTTTTGAGCAATTTTTGTCCAAACAAATCATGTTTAGGCTTTATAATAATGATGGTGACACCACCTATTAAGTATAAATGAGTGTATCATTTAGGATGACCAGATGCCAACAAATTTTGTGTGGGATGTGTTAGTAATGCTGGGAGGAAAGCTGAAATTTGTATATCTGACTTTAAAAGTAAAAAATACCAAAACCTGCACAAGTTACCAGACTGGTATTAAGCAAGTCAAGACCAAATATATTTGAATGTTACTTTTCCAGTTCTAGAGCTAAGTAAATATAATTGGGGTAAAAGGAAGGTGGAGGTCGTTCTTGTAGTCTCATGTGTCAGTCCTTATATACTCCTGTACTCTCTTTTATTTGAGCTGCTGTTCTGTCTGGAAACCACCTCTAGGTTTTCAGTAGGGAAGCATTCATGGTTGGCATACCTTGTTTAAGCCTTGTCTGACCATTTTAGTAATTTTTAGTCAATTATGACATGCATTACTGTGTCACTTCATGTCTTGTGGCAAACTGAAAAAACACTCTGGCAAAAGAGACAAAACCAGTTGTTTTTCAGTACTTCATTTTCTATGTGGTAGTTTCCATCACATTCAACAAAATTGACAAAGCCTGGGACTTTTTGGTGACCAGTAACTTTCCCTGATGGCCAAAGCCAGACAGGCTTTAACTTGATTTTTTTTTTACTTATTTACATGCACTGCATAAAAGCCAGCTTCAAAAAATGCATGTCCTGCTGAACCAGTCAAAATGTGGGGCATTGTCACAAGATGTGGGACAGAGGGACAAAGGACAAAAATGCTGTACAGTCCTACAGAAATAGGGGCATCTGATCACCCTACTGTCAATATTACTGATAGGTACCTTTGACTGATAGGGCTGCTCCTTTGTATTCTCCACCAACGGATTAATCCATATTGGTAATTTGGCACATGTTTTACGCCGGATGCCTTTCCTGATGCAACCCTCCATGGTGAGAGGGGGCTTGTGTTCCCACCTGGAATATTTCTGATAGGTGTAAGAGAAATCTTTAACCACATGTCACTACTCTGCAATGGGATTTTTTAGATTATTTGGTACTTTAACTCTGCATTTTCATCATATTAATCCCATGTTTTTTGGTGCAAGTAATATATTGTTCAACTAAAAAATCTGAAATTGTGAAACAAAAGTACAGGATATATAGGTCTTCTTTAAAACCCAGTAAAAATATGGAGACCAATTTGAGTCATACCTGCATCAGTGCAAATGAATCAAATAAACTAATAGTCACCATATATTAGCTGAAAAAGTAATAGTTAAAAAAGTTTCAGTTCAGTTTTGACTAAAGTCCAACTTCAAAATAGGGCTGTCCGTATTTATGCCAACTCAGTCAATGTTATTCTAGCTACACTGTACAGAATTTAGTACACATTACAGTGAAACTAATGTGTTTGTTACCCGAGGTTGAAGGGACACAAGCTTAGTGGTTAGAGAATGTTAATTCAGTTTTCTCCACAACTTAACAACTTTAAGGTATTTGTGTTTTAAACTCGTCATGCTTCTTCTTCTTCTTCTTTTGGCTGCTCTTTTCTGTAGGGGTCATCTGCTTTCATCTCACCCTATATTGCATCCTCTTCTGTCACACCAACCAGCTTCATGTCCTCATTGCATCCATTAATCTTCTCTGTGGTCTTCCTCTTCTCCTACCTAGCAGCTCCATTTTCAACGTCCTTTGTCCAGTATCCACTATCCCTCTTCTGCACATGTCCAAACCATTTCAGCCTTGCCTCTCTTACTTTGTCTGGCAATGACAGTGGTGGACAAGGTAAACAACTTAATTGCTTGCCTTGTCTGACCATTTTAGTAATTTTTAGTCAATTATGACATGCATTACTGTGTCACTTCATGTCTTGTGGCAAACTGAAAAAACACTCTGGCAAAAGAGACAAAACCAGTTGTTTTTCAGTACTTCATTTTCTATGTGGTAGTTTCCATCACATTCAACA
>VUQH01034311.1:0-19788 GCA_015106775.1 Etroplus canarensis
GTACTCACGCCATGAAGTTCGCTGGAGTCGGATGTAGTCCAGCTTATTGTCCAGGGAGCAGACGTTGGATAGGATGATGGAGGGTAGCGCTGGCCGGCCAGGGTTTGCTCTTAGCCTAGCACGGACACCCGCTCGCTTCCCTTGCTTCCCACGCTTCCGCTTCCTCGAGCACCGCTTGCGATGTCGGCCACCGGCATCAGGCAATGCCACGGTCTGAAGGTCTGGTCCGCGCAGCAAGCCGAGGTTGCGTAGATTGCTGAGTACATCCTCGTGCAGGTTGCCTGCATGATTTCTTAACTGGAGTATGGTCTGGTGGTTGTAAACATGGACACCGCTGTCTTTGATGTCCATGCAGTTGAGAGTCGGGCTAGACAAGGATAATTATACCAGTATTAAAGTATAATTACAAGGATAAAGCACCTTTTTCAGCTCCTGGAGTGGCCGCTGCGTGCTACCGCGCCGCCATCTTGAGCTTCAGCCTCTGCTGAAGCATAAGTCGGAAAGCTCCAATACAATATCAGTAGCTAAAAATAACTTCAAACAGGTCGGTATTTATGTATCAGATACCATATAGTCTGTAAATTTTTATAAAATTTTGTTTAAAAAAACAGATTCGTAACGTCATAGTGATTTATGTCTCAAAATGTGTTTTGGCCAACTAAAAGTCCAAAGTCAGGAGGCAAAAATACCACAAAGTGAATTTATTTTTAAAAAAACCATACTCCTCCTTAGACATATTTTTAGATTCAGTGGTGTTCACGCTTTCTGGTGTAGATTTTTTTTTTGTAAAAATATCTATAAATATGTTTACAGTTCATTTTAAAAAAATAGATCCTTTTATTTTTCTTCATTGTCACAGTATACTGTAAAGACTGCTGTACTGGCACGTAGGAACTGCTACTAGTTATGTTTATGATGCCAGTTAGCACGTCATTTTGTCTGAAACAGCATCCATGGCATCAAACTTTAAAACTTCAGTGGTTTTAAAAGGATAATGATAGTAGCTGATAAAATGGTGTAAAATCTTTGCCGAATTACCTGTACGGATTCATCTTCTGTGGTGAACCCTTGGGAGCCGCCAAGGGAATCGAATGAGAGGGCAGCACAGTGATGCAGTGGTTAGCACCGTCTTCTCATCGAAAGTGGGTTCTGGTTTCCAACATGCTAACTGGTTGGGGCCTCTCTTTGTGGTGTCCGCATGTTCTGCTTGGTTCAGCATGGTAATTGGAGGTGAGAGTTAGTTGTTGTTTGTTTCTGTGTGGTGGCCCTGTAATAGACTGGCTACCTGTCCAGGGTGTACCCTGCCTCTCACCCAAAGTCAGATGGGATCCCCGTCCCATGACCCTGAACTGGATAAGTGGTTACAAAAATGTGAATTTGGAGGTCCTGGCTTCTCAGATTTGCCTTTCTGCTCAGTTTTGTCACTGTAAATAAAACATCTTGGATTCTGGGAAATTCAAATTATTAGAATATTTTAAAATAGTTTTTTCCAAACAAGGAACAGAATTACCTGTTTTGGATTATCTGCGATGTTGTCACATGTCACATCACTGCTGGGTTTGGATAAACATTTGACAAGGGTTTGGCACTTGCATTGCCTGCAGCTTAGGCGTGTGTGCACACTGGATCAATTTTGAGATTATTATTCAGCTTCTTGAGATGCTGCATCAGATTCCCCATCACTTTCCTCTGCTCCATCCTCTGTGATAAAACATCATTTTTTACATTGAAAAGCTCTGTACAGCAACAGCCTGCCCAAGCCCCTTGTAGCCACATGATATTTAACAGACATGCTACAGAAAAGATGGATGGTAATGTCAAAGATCAGTGCTGCAGTGATGGATTTTATGTGGTCTTCCTTGTGAGGCTGGACTTGTATCGTCTGCATGTGAAGAGATCTTGTGAAAACATCAGGGATTCACAGAGCTCTGTCATGGAGTTGGTAACATCTGATCAGTGGCAATAAGTTTTTACAGATGGTTTTGTAAATATATTTATGTGCAATAGGGGTGTATTTGATTATTCTAACATGTCATACATGGATAAATGCCAAGGTACATTAGGACATTCAGTAATAAAGTTTGCATAACTGGAGGTTGTCAAGCATCTTGCCTCTTTAGCTGCCATCTGTGGTTTTATTGCAGTGAAGGTTCCATTTTCCCCTCTGTTCAATATTTTAGAGGTCAAAAAAGGGGACTATCACTTGTAGGTACACAACGATTCATGTCTATCTGAAACAGCAAGCATGAAAAGGTGCCCTGGAGCTCTCAGTGCATATTCCACATGCCTTCTTTCTACATCAGGGAGGGAAAGGCACTGTACTTTGGAAAAATATCCTTACAGCTGTGATATTGAATCCCAGTTAGCATGTACTGTTCAGTTCTGTTCTCTTTGCCGTAGCTTCAATACTTTGTCTTGCACAAATCGACCTGCTCACAAAAACACATGGCACATAGATGAACAGGCACGCAATTTGAATTTTATACTTAGTGGTTTGTCTTTACACTGAGATATTTATTTGATTAAATGAACCGTCGCTAAGTTTTGTTAGCGCAACTAGTTCCAGTCATTTATCAAGGAAAAACCCTTAAATACTTGCTGGTTCAAACTTCTTAAGATGAGGATTTGCTGCTACAAAATAGAATAACAAACGGATTTTTACTTACATTTTGTAGACTGAATAATCCTAATCACTTAAATCCCCAAGTGTAATCACATTTTAGCTACTGTATTAGGGGAGAGTCATTATGTCTATTTAGAGAACACAGTTCAAATACGGTAGTGAATACATACAAAGGCATCTTATTTTGAATCCACACAAAGAAATGTGTTATTCTCTGTCTCTCTTTCTGCCTTCAGTACTGGATCAATGAGTTCACCAGCTCTCTGGGCATCGGAGTCTTTCACTCAGGGATTGAAATCTATGGAAGAGGTAAGGTTACCCAGAAATAAGACTCCACCTACATCAGGTCATGTGCCTGAGAATGGTGTTTCAGAGAGGGTGCTTATTTTATACTTCAGGATATATGTATTTTCACATCACTGTTCTCCCTTCAAGGCATATCTAAATATACTGTAAGTTAGTTGTCAGATAGACATTTTGTGTTGTTTTGTAACATCAGCAGCTCAAATGTGTGTTTTCTTGTTGTGTGTGTTTAGAGTTTGCCTATGGTGGACATCCATACCCATTCTCAGGGATCTTTGAGATTACACCAGGTGATGCGACCGAACTTGGTGAGACCTTTAAGTTCAAGTAAGTATCGGATAATTGGTGTGTATTTGAGACACACAAGCACAGGTATGCATGTGTTCTCATGCCTGGACAGCTTGAAACATGCCAGTGAGCTTTTCTGATATTGTACTGTTAAACAGTTGGTCGGTTTAAATAGTTTGCTAGTCAAATGGTGAGCCAGTCATTTTACAACTCACAAGTTAGTCTGTCAGGGACTTAACTCAATAGTCAGTGAATATAAGCCAGTCATTAATTCATCAAGGGCAGGGCAGTAAAATAATCTTGATTACTACTAGGAAAGGGAAAAACAACCCTCATTTATGGTGATGGACCAATGAGGAATGTATGATGAAGGTATCTGTGTTATTTGGGTCAACCCTCGTTACCTCAGAAACCACCCCACAGTTACCTCAGAAAACTGAACCACTGCATAAATAGTTGGAAAAAATTAGTAACCGCAAGGTGTGTCGGCTGATGCACAAGGCAGGGAAGCTGTTGTGAATCTGTAGAAATGGATTTCTAAAGATGAGGCAACAAAAAGCAAACACCCCGTCTTTTGACCAGGAGACGAGACTTCAGGTCACCCCTGGGACCATTTTTAAATTTTGCTTTAACTTGCTCTTTGACATGTGCAGAGGAGGCATAGTGAATATATTGGACAAAGGTTGTTGAAAATTAAGCTGTCAGGCAGGAGGAAAAGAGGAAGACCACAGAGATGGTTCATAGATGCAGTGAAGGAGGACATGCAGAGGTGTTGGTGTGACAGAAGTGGCTGCAAGGGATAAGGTGAGATAAAAGGAGTAGCTGAAAGAAGAAGCTTTTGCTTGCTGTTTGGTTGGGTTTGGGCTGCAACCTTTTACAAAGTTAGACACATGCTAAAAATTTTCTTGGTTATAAAGGTGCTAAGTTTGGCCACAGAGGAGTGATAACAGCCTGCATTTTACATGCGGCTACCTATGCAGTCATTAGAGGTCACTTAGCCTTAGAGTGTTACTGTAGGCCATAATAACAGCTAACAAGCTATGGAGTCAGTCTCAATTATGTTCACTCATGTCATCAAATGACTGACTGTTCATGTTATCTTCACAATTAAGTTAGGTGCAGAGAGTGGTCAGTGTCACAGTAATGTTCTCACAACTGACAATGCCCTGTTTGCTGTTAGGCTCTTAGTAGAGCATGCACGAGGCAGCGCATTTGCTGTGATTATATTACCTGCTCTTTTCTTACATGTCCACAATTAAATATCAAATTGACTTTGTACTCCAGAGCTTGCAGATTTTATTAAAAGCACCCTTTTCCCAAGTAATGTCTAGAAAAATTCAGGGTTGTAGGGTATGTATAAAAATGGCTGAAGTTACTCCAGTGTCCTTGTCAAAACAAGCTACTTCAACTCAAAGCTTTGATGGGGACGAAATAAGTTTGTGTTAATATTTGGAACATGCTATCAAGTTATAACACAGGACCAGTAATAATAATCATCGGTCAATGAATGTTTTGTTTGTGAAGCATTGATTTGTCCTCCATGTAAGCCGGAGATTCAGGTCCTGTTCTGCGCACCCAGTCAACCCCAGTCACAGTTGGCCACTGTGCTATTACATGAATTGTTTCCTGCAGTGAGGGCTACTGTTAACTGTTCTGCAGGAAAAAAATGTATTGAAAATTTAAAAAAAAAAAATACTCACATGGATAGAACGTCCAAGATGTAACAGACATTTTGTAATTTTTAATGCTTTTACTAATGGTTCATGGCTGCTGACTTGGACAAAGTAAGACTGAGAAAAACAAGATTGAAAAAGGAGAATTTCTCCTAATTTCTGATTTGACACTGCAGGTTCTGACTTTGGAACAAATGCAGCATGAAAGCATTCATTTTGAGCAAGCTGCACCAACAAAGTGCCAAAAACCCAATTTCCTATGGCCACTTAAGGCTGGCTCCAAAAGCGAGTCAGTCCCCATAGACACCCATGCTAATATGCCAAAATTAAACCATGAAATACCCATTTTAACAGTCTGGTACAGTAAAACTTTTGGTCTTTATGGATAATTTACCAATTCGTGACAACTGTATGGGTGATGAAACTTTAAATCACCATTTTAAATTATATTAAGACTTGACTTTTATAAGTGACATGTGAGTGTCGTTTCATCTTGTTCAGTGTTTGCTTATATTAAAAAGCTGAGGTGTGACAACCAAAATACCAAACTCAGGGTTTCAAAATTGTTGATGTCACAGTGGCTACATCCACGTTTTTCCATATATAAGCCTTATTTTTTTGTGCAAATACTGCAATCAAGTACAGCTTTTTACAATAGTTTTTCTTAAAGCCCCTGTCACACCATGACGATTTAACAAGCGTATGTTGACGTAGGAAAAATCTGCAAGTACGTCAATTACACTCTAGGAAAATTTTGTATGTGTTAAGAGCATGCATAATTACACATATCAAACATACCTCCAATGCATATTGCCGTTTGAAGAAGTATTTGACGTGATCCAGTCATACTGAACGTGTTTCTAACACACAGCTGCTGAATAACTGTGTACGTGGTGCGTTTAAGGGGAGTGGTATAAATGGGCTTCAAGTTGTAAATGCCGGCAGTACCCTAGCATATGTGTTATGTATGCGTCCATTTAACATCACTGTTGTGGGTATGCCAGCGTTTTAGAGGAATGTGAATGCGTCGGCATAAGCTTGTTAAATCGTCACGGTGTGACAGGGCCCTTAAGCCAAAGGATAAAATAAAAACTAAAAATTCTTATTTTTTTTAAATTTTCCATAACTATGACTTGGTGCTGGAGGGGAGGGTCCGTCCATTAGTCAAACCTTGGATTCAGGAGGAACAATGCAGTTTTCATCCTGGTCGTGGAACGCTAGGCTTCAGGAGTATGGGGTATCTGGCTTGTTGTTGTGTTCCATTTGGCACTTCATCTTGGCTTCCCTTAGCAGCATTAAATCAGACTCATTCTTGGTAGGTGTTTTAGTACCAGTACTAGTATGCAGTACCGGCCTGTTCTAGTAAACCAGTCAATCTAATTTCTCAACCTCATCTATGGTCACGAGCTCTGGGTAATGACCAAAAGAATGGGACTGTGGGTTAAAAAAAGCAGAAATGAGCTTCCTCTGAAGTGCTTAGTCATTCAGGAGGAGCTCAGAGTAGAGCTGCTTCTCCTCCAAAAGAAGCCAGTTGAGGTAGTTTGAGCATCTGACTAGGATGCAACTGGGAGGAGACCCCAGTGCAGACCCAGGACACACTCGGGAGATTAAATCTCTCAGCTGGCTCTGGAAAGCCTTGGTGTCCCCCCCCGACAGAAGAGCTAGAAGACTGGGGAAAGGGAGGTTTGGGCATCTCTGCTTAGTTTGCTGACCTCCAGGACCCAGACCTGGATAACCAGCAGAAAATGAATAGATGGCAATGCTAAAAAATTGCAGTTCCTCGAGTGGCCACTTGAGGCTGGCTACAAAATGGGTCAACTCCCATGTATTCCCATTTTAAAACCTCCAACTTCAGAGCAGAAACAAACATGTTGACAGCCTATTACAAAAACATTATTGGTCTCTATAGCTGCTATTCAGCTTCATGACAACTTTACAGGGGGCAAATTTTATTTTATAACTCACCCATTATATCATTAGGGGCACAGCTGTTTTACATGACAGAAGGGTGCCATTGTCAACGTTCAGTAAATGCTTTCATAAAAGTTACACAGCCCTAGACAAAAGCATCAGACTACTCAGAAGGTAACAGGAGAGATGTTTTAATGTTCCCAATGCTGGTAGGATTACCTTGGTGAAGGAGCTGTCCAGTTTGACACGTGGCGTTGTAGGAAATTCTCTCTTGGGGCTCATGGTGAGGGAGCCGGCCTCCAGGCTGTACAGGTTGGACATGACCAGCAGCAGGTCTGACGTAGTCTTGACTGGCAAGAAACGGCTGCGGGGAACATTTATTCCCAGGGCATTGTCGAAACATTTGATGGCTGCACCGACCGCCGTTTCCAACTGGATGACATTCTGCCCACCGTCAAGCGTCTGATGAACAACAAAAAGAAAGTAGAAGGCTCATTAGATGCTTTGTCTGCTCATTTTCAGGAACATGAAGAGCTGAACAAACCTCTAAACACAATCAGTACTCTGAATCCCACCACTAACAGTAACTTAGTATCCCTTCTTTTTCCCTTGCATTTACATAATTTTAAATAATGTCATTAAAAGTGCTAACTGTAACTTAAAAGTGCTCTATTTAACTAAAAATTTCACCACTAGGTGACACCATTTTATCAGAAAGTGTCTGTTTAGTTGCTGTATCAAGCAACAAGATAGAGAAGTTGACCTGACATTGGAGTGGTGCAATGGTTAGCACACTTGAAGTAATGGAAGAAGGTTCTGGGGTCAAACTTCCAGTTCAGCTGGGACCTTTCTATGGAGTTAGTATGTTTTCCCCAAAGTACAAAGACATGCTTGTTAGCTTAACTTGAGGTTATAAATTGGCCATTGGCGTGCCTGTGGTAGTGACCTGGTGACCTGTTCAGGTGTGCCCCACCTCTCATCCTATGCCAGCTGGGTTGGATCCCAGCCCAAATCAGATAAGAAAAGTGATTTATAGATCTGAGATCATACAGTTAACCGTTTGGCAAGTAGCGCCCTACCTAAGCAAGCCTCACGGATAAAGGCGACAAGCTTTTATATAAAGCCACTGTTATACTATCATATCCTACTGTTACCATTATGTACACATAAACCAGCTGAAAACCTGATAAGTTTTTAAAAAGGATTACAAAATAAAGGAAAATGTAATTACTGAAATCTGTTTTACTGATTTGACTGATATCTGTGCTTATGTCCACTAATTAATCACTTTAATAATCCACTGTTGTGTGATCACAGTGACTTTGTGCTCTCTGGCTTGTATAAACTTTCTTTTCATGCTGAAATTGAGAAATGTGGTTCACTCCCCACTGTCTCCTTCTGTCTCTCCCACTGTGTTTGCACAGAGGTGGAGAGCAGCTGCTACACCTACTGTATGCATTCATCCAGTTTGTGTCACACAATTAGCACCCTAGTGAGTGGATAGGGCTGCAATCATCAAATGTGACATTTTCCCCCCCACCACACAGCTGAGTGCGATGAGTTGGTTCTCATGGTGACAAGAGTCCATTTCCAGATGCTTCTGTCACTGATTGCTGTCTGATTCATCAGAATACCTGTCACTCCAAAATGTTTCTCCTTTGCATTTCTTCTTCTTTGTCTCATAGACCCGGGGCACAATTGGCACCGACTCGCTACACGGTCTTTTGGTACAAATCTGTATCATGTGGCTGGGCCAGACTTTCATGTAATTCATTTTCAATTTCAGAAACCAAATACAAAGATGTTTTGGATGCAGCATCATGGCAGTTGTCTTTCTGCAACCTGTTCAAAGCATTAATAGCAGGACTTCATTCTGGAAGGTCACAAGCTGTTTTATTTTCATAGTCAGTGCCTTTAAAGTCAAAAACACATGGATACTCTGAAACTTAAATTGTAAATTTATGAAAAAAAGAAGATATTCTCTGAGATTCAAGTCAAGATTTATGTGAAAAATGTGGGTATGTTGTTAATTTATGCGGAAGAAGCTGGGCATTCTCTCAGATTAAAAGTTAAAGTTAAAATTGTATAATTATGTAAAACAAATTTGGATATTTCTAAGACATAATCATACATTTACACAGAAAAAAAAACATTTCTCTGAGATTAAACTAATACATTTATGTGAAAAAACTGGGTACTCTCTGAGATTCATGTTGTAAATTTATGCTCAAACATAGATATTCTCTAAGATTAACATTTTAAATTGATGCAAAAATAACAGGATATTCTCAGATTTAATCTATAAATTTATTATAAATGTATTACTAAAACATTTGGGTATTCTCCAAGACTTAATTGCAAAATTTTGCAAAAAAAAATCCTGGATATTCTCTGGAGTTAAATTATCATTTATTTCAGGAAGTACTGTCGTGCCTTAAACTCTCAGTGCTGTTATCAGGCCTTCCGCTGAAGAAATAGGTGGTGACGTTTCTTCAAACCACAGACGTGAATATGACAAAGTAAAAGTGTTTTGTGGGACGACTGTGACGTAACATTATGTGATCTGAGATATATCCATCACAAGGACTTACGTAATATCTACCACTTCATGGCTGCTTTTGTCTTAAGTGCCTCTAAACTGTAAGTGCACACAGTTTGAACATTTACAGGGCTTTAACGGGAACTGAACCTTCTAACTGAGTGGGTTTAGTGTTGCGTTCTTACCTAGATGGGACCTGCACTTATGTAAAGCCACACAGCTCTGCACAGTTATGGCCAATTACATAACACTTTGTCACAGTGTGTGATCCTGCAGCTGAGGGATGGAAAAATTCATCTGTACCTATAGGCCAAGACAGCAATAATCAGGAACGAGGCTGCGGTTCAGCAGTGAATTTATTACACTGGTTGCAGTTTTGGAAAGCCTGAGGCAATGTTTCTGTACTGAGGAGGGGGCTGAAGCTTGTTGTGCCTCCGAGTGCGCACGACCAAAATAACACCAAGTCACATTAAGTCAAATTTGTTTCCTGCTCAGCTTTAAATCAGGCCTGCTCTGTCAACAAGGTTTTAAAGGATGAAAAATATGCTGGAAAGACAAGAAGCTTTAAAAATTACATTTGACCAAATTATGCTAAAAGATTAACTGATTAAGCATTTACTCAGACCTTTTCATTGTCTTTATGCAAGCAGTCATTTATTTCCTCTATTAACTTGGAGGAGGGTATTTTTGTAGACAGTTAAACAGATGTACATCACATGCAGGCAATCATTAAGTGACTCTTCTGAAAAGAGGGCAGATATAAGCATACACTAACAGATCTGTGTATCGACGTCAAAGTATTTCTAGATCTTGAAAACTTGTTCAAATCATGTAAAACATAGTTGTTGATATGCAGACTTTGTGCTTTGGTAGATCCATGTTCATCATTGTTTTGTACATGGATGGTTTAATAGTGACATTTCTTGAGATTATATTGGGCTAAATGTTGCCTATAAATTAAAATGACTGACACCCCTGTTTGACATGGCTATTAATTTTTACACTCTCCTCAGAAGCCCAGTTTGTGATCAAGACTTGATTTTTTTTCATCAAAGTTAGAACTGAGTTTAAATTAAGTTTAGGTATGGATTTGGCACTTCGTTGTGATGGTTAATGTTCATGTTAAGAACCTTGTGAATGCATATACGTATGTGGCTAAAAGCTTTCACAATGACATGTAAACAATCACACCTGTATATGTATAGGTGCCTCTCCCCACTACACACGGAGTGGAGCAGGCAGTAGTCAATCTGGGCTGCTGTTCCAAAATTTAAAAGTGCCATGGCATTTGTGAAATCTCAGAACCTTCTGGGGCCCCTTCTGATTATCACATGAGCCTAAAAGGCGATTTATATCTTTGCACAGAATCTATGCAAAGCCTACAGCGAAGCCTATACAAGAGCTGACACCACTGCCTGTATTAAAACTTTTTTTTTTGTGTACCTGCGTTACTCTGCAATGTCAGTACTGAATGAGCCAATCACAGTCATCGCAGGCTATGATGATGCAGTATTCATTTATGTGTCTAAAGAGATGCACGGCAGATTATAGTGCATGTTAGTTGTGCAGAAGCATAAATCCCACTTAAGATGAAGTATTATCTTTTTTGCGTTTAATGTGATTAAGTTAGATATTTTTTGTGATTTGCTTGAGGTTGATTCTGGCACCTGATAGCAATTGCTTCACTTTAGTTTTCCCCATTTTTGATAAGCTACAAGTTGACCTGGATGAAAATTGATTATAATTCCCATGGGTGTTATATTACTTGTTCTTTTTCAAATATAAGTATTTATTCATCATTTTAAATTAGAGCTGCATAAGGCCCTCTCACTCCATGACAGCTGGGATAAGCTCCAGCACCTTTTGTGACCAGAACTAGGATAAGTGGAAGAAAACGGTCTGATGGATTTCTTGCGATCCACCTACACTTGGGGCTCATTTTGGGAATTACTGCTCTACGAGAAACGCTGTTCAAAGTGAACAACTAATATCCAAAAAATGACATCTACTCATCCACATGACTTCAAATTAGGCACCGCGCTTATTTCAGTCCACAGAAATATAATCGTGAAGTTTGAATTGAATTGCAGAAAAAAAAAATTGCACAAAAGATCGGTCATGCAAAGATGTGTGTAAGAGCAAGACAAGCTCAGTAAGTGCAACAGAAGGGAGGATGTCACAAATGTACCATTTGAAGTTTGAGAGGGGTTCATTTGACTCATGCAAAATCATCTTCCAAACACACACACGCAGCTGAAACACAAGTCCAAGTAGGGCAAATGAGCCACCAGAGTGGTGACCGGAGAACTGGATTGGTTTGCACGCAAATCTGTCACTTGACATGTGAGTGATGCCATACAGGACAGCAGAAACTTGAAGCAGAGAAGCTTTAAAATATGGGTGTTCTTGGCAAGCTTTTTTTTTTTAAAGATATGATTTATTCAGGAGTGATGGTCTCTGTGGGGGGAGAGCAGAACAGATTTGTCTGTTTCACTTTACATGGTCAGTCATCCTGGTGTGGCCCCCCTTTGAATTGGCCAGAGGGCTCTAACAAGAAATATTTATGAGTCATTTCGCTTTGATGGCCTTCACATTTTATTTAAAGCAAAGCAAGGAGGAGAAACAGGCAGAGCAAGATTCAGCTGACTGATGGTTTTCCATGACTGATCTTGTCATGTCTTATATTAGGTTCTTTGTGGATGTAAACAGCAAGAATACTGTTGCTACGAAATCATCTCTTTACTCCCTTTTTATCTCCTCTCTCCTCCTGCACTTGACCTGGAAATCAGTTTCAGAGTGGCATCTTAAAATTTCTAAAACTCGTGCCATGAAGAGAACAGACCTGCCTGATGAGCGATAAGGCACAGGTGCATCCTTAGCAGAAAGCCTGTCACATTTCACCATGCTGTACACACTGTACTTATCTGACAACTATTATAAAATACAGCAGCAGGCAACAAATTAAGCACCTTCTTTAAGCCCCTTTAACATCCGCACCATTAAAAGTATGTCAAATTAGACAGCAATACAGTTTGACAAATTAATCCCCAATACATTACTTTAAAATTTAAAAATAAAAAAACTAAACCATGATGATTCATAATGTTATTTTTCCTGTGATTTTCAGCTGGATTTATGGATATTTATTCAAGGTCAAGTGGGCACTGGAGATCTACCAAGATTCCTATCATATCTGCATGTTTAAGTTCAAAGGAGGAGAGAAAAATGCAACTCAAAATGCAGCAAAAGGAGCTTTTAACGTGCCTTAAATTACATCCATGAGTTGTCAGTCCAAGTTGCTGTTGCTGGGCAAATTAGAACCTCTAGGTGATCATCCTCAGCTCATGTCATTCAAAAGCGAATGTTAAAGGGCACAAATCATTTTCTGTTATGTTTATACTGTTACAACAACAGTTGTTCATACGCTATATGGACAAAAGTAATGGGCCACCTACACAGTACACCTATAGGAGCTTTTGTGACTTGACATTCTCAATACATAGGCATTAATATGGAGTTGGTTCCCCCTTTGCAGTTTCAACTGTTCTAGGATGGCTTTCCACAAGATTTTAGAGGGCGTCCATGGAAATTTTTGGCCAATCATCCCAAAGAGCCAGACACTGAGATTGAATGAGAGGGCCTCTGTTTTAGTTCATCGCAAAGTTGTTAGAAAGGGTTGAGGTCAGGGCTTTGTGCAGGCTAGTCAAGTTCTTCCGCACCAAACTCATCCAACCATGCATTTATGGACCTTACTTTGTGCATCTGGGTACAGTCAAGCTGGAACAGCCGGAGGCATAGAATTGTCCAAAATGTCTTGGTAAGCTGAAGCATTAAGATTTCCCTTCAGTGGGACTAAGGGGCCCAGGGTAGCCCCAGAAAAACAGCCCCACAGCGTTATCCTTTCTCCAGCAAACTTTACAGTTGGCACAATGCAGTCAGGCAAGTGTTGTTCTCCTGGCATTCGCCAAACCCAGACTCGTCTATCCGACTGCCAGATAGTGAAGCATTATGCATCAGCTCACAGAATACATTTTTATAGCGCCAGAGTCCAGTGGCAGCTTGCTTGGAATTATGCTTGGTGATGTAAGGCTTGCATGCAACTGCTTGATCCTAGAAACCCATACCAGGAATTTCCCTGTATGGTTTTAGGAGGTTTGCAACCCTGCAGTTTTTGAGTCAGCACAACGTTGGTGACTTTTATGCATCTCAGGACTTGGCAACCCCACTCTGTAACTAAACATGGTCTTCGTGGCCGAGTTCCTAAACACTTCCATTTTGCAATAATATCACTAACAGTTGATTGTGAGATATCTAGGAGGGAAGAAATTTCCTGACTTGTTGAGAATTCAGTGAGCTCTTTAGAACGACCCATTCTTTCACAAATGTTTGTAAAGGCAGAGTGCATGGCTACATGCCTGACTTGTTGCGAATTCAGTGAGCTCTTTAGAACGACCCATTCTTTCACAAATGTTTGTAAAGGCAGAGTGCATGGCTACATGCCTGACTTGTTGCGAATTCAGTGAGCTCTTTAGAACGACCCATTCTTTCACAAATGTTTGTAAAGGCAGAGTGCATGGCTACGTGCTTGATTTTATAAACCTGTGGCAATGTGACTGAATGAAACACCTGAATTCAATAATTAACAGGTTTGGCCTAATGCTTTTGTGCATATAGCGTATTAAACATGACAAAAGCTTCAAATAATGCGGTCAAGGTATGTACAAGTAAACTGAGCATTCAGACTGCTCTAAATGCTCAGTTTCAGACAGTTTCCTAATAGAAATATGAGTTAATGAAATGCAGAAAAAAACGAATAGGTATAAGTGACAGGGTGGGATTATTACTTTCTCTACTTCTGTTTTTACTGTTCACTTACTCTTAGTAGATACTGAATCACTGTAACTTGCATTCACAGGAAGGTTTAACAGAAATCTCAATTATTTTGTACTTCATCATGCTTCTTGTGGGGCTCCTCTTCACTCACCTTGGAGTTGACTATGATCTCCATGTCCATTGCCTTCTGCTCCTGCAGCCTCTTGATAGCAGCCAGAGAGATCCACAGGTTGTTGGTATTGAAGATCTTGAACTTAGAAACTGATTTGAATTCATCCACGTGGGCTTTGGGCACCTGGGCAATCTCCAGCAGGCGCAGCTTTCCTTCATATTGGATCAGCGTGCCTCCCTGGAAATTACAGCGAGCATTATAGAAAGATAATGTCTCATAAAAAGTGCTTTTTTATGTTAATTTTAAAAAAGAAAAAAAGTAGGTTGGTGTTTCCACGCTGCTAAAAATGGAAATAAAAGACCAGTTGTTATTTATTCTGGTTACATTATATGAACAGTTATGCAAACGCCAACGGAAAATGCAATGCAGCCCTACAAAGTGTAAACCAATGGCAGTGAGGCTTACATTTGAGTGGCTTAAATGTTAAAGTGCACAGGGTTATTAAACCGCCCAGAAATCTATAAAATACAATCGCATCAAAAGAAACTCCACAATAAGACCATGTTAATTAATTCTCATTACATTTAGGAACCCCACCCTTCTCCAGCTCCACCTCCTCTTCGTACCTTCACATCAGCGCGGGTCTTATCCGTCACCTCCATGATGAACTCGCAGCGTTTGCCATTAGGCTGGCTGACCAGGTGGTGCAGGATGTGGAGGTCAACAGTGGCTCCCAGGTTGTCGATGTTGGACACGAAGATGTACTCTTTGCCCTGCGCGATCAGCTGGTCCAACAGGCCTGAGTTGTAGAAGCTGGCGTAGATGTCGCCGTGACCGGGAGGATACCAGCCCTCTGCGCTTTGCCCGGTCATGCTCAAGGTTGTGGACACGGGGAGGAGAGACTCTTTGTTGATGCGAGGGTACCTGGATGGACAACGTGTCCACAATAAGATCCTCCACTATGTTTTGATTGTTTTCAATTCACTTTTGAAATAACTGCTTCAAAATATTTAAAAAATCATAACTCAGAATTAATAGAACACAGTTATAATAATTCTGAGTTATACCATATTCTATTCTGTTCTTTAAAAAACTGTGTTGGCAGCACCAAAAAGGTTCATCACACTTAAATTTAAAACACTATCATCAATTTTAGCTTCAGTCCCTTCAAGTATTACCTTAAAGCTAAACAAAGACTGAGATTAAATTGGAATTTAAACACATATTACAGACTTTAATCAAAGCTTAGAGAGGACTAAATCAAGATTTACTCCAATTCTCTGTAAATTAATCTTCTGGCAAGATGACGAGAAGTAATGAGAGCACTTGGTCTTAACCAAACCCAACGTTTAGAGGTTGTAAAACCAAAACAAGGAGCTGAAAAATGCTAAACCGATCCACAGAGCTGAGGAAAACTGCAGAGTGTTGACTCCAAGTGACACCGTTGACGTTACCTGTAATAATCTGAACTATTAATGCGAATATTACAATAGAAATATTTATTGTTGCACATTAGCGTAGTGGTTTGTGCGTTCGCCTTTGAAGTGAAAGGTCCCTGGTTCGATTCCAGGTGGGGACACAAGCCCCTCTCACCATGGAGGGTTGCGTCAGGAAGGGCATCCGGCGTAAAATCTCTGCCAAATTACCAGTGCGGATTAATCCGCTGTGGCGACCCCTTGGTGGAGAATACAAGGGAGCAGCTGAAAGGTACATTGTCGCACATTTAAAACAACTGTTAAGCCTGTTCAGGTAGAAATTTAAGTTTGGCTGCACAAAACATGTTAAAATATAATTTAATCCAAGGTAATTTTTGCCATCCACGCTATGCCACAAAGACCCTGAAATACTCATACGTAAAAGATGAGTTTTGATCTAACAACCCCACAACTCGGTCAAAAAAACAGCCAAAGTAAAACCTGATTTAAATTCGGATGACCACCTGTTTTACGGTGCCCTTTGTATGCATCTCTGGATCTTCTAACGTGGCTAGTATTTGTGGAGCACCTCCGGGATTCTGTTTACTCGTTCACATTTTATCACCCTCAAATTTGCCCAGAGAGCAAACATCAACTTCTGTGTCAATTTGAGCCAACGTTCATGTCGAGGCTCATCAGTACTGAAGAGAGCTGGGTCGCCATCTACGAACCAGGGACCAAACAGAAGTTTCCAGGAGAAGAGCCTGCAGTGTCCAAGCTTGAAACCGGTGCATCATATTGGATCAGGAGGTTTTCCATAAGAAGCCCATCTCCCAAGGGGCAGAGCTCATCTGTAACATCCTCAGGTGTCTGAGGGAGGACATTTGAAATGACCTAAACTGTGCTACACAGGAGTTTTATAGCCACGCCAACCCAATCTTTGCTCACTGTCCACCTTGAGGTTGCCACATTTGGCTCCCAGCAACTTCCTCTAATCAAATTTAAGATGAAAGTTGAACATTCTGACACACTGGAGGAGATCCAGTACACAGCACAGACACACAAGTGGTCAGGAGAGGATCTTGAGGAAGCAATCTAAAAACAGCAGTATTGCTGGAAGTGTTTCAGAGGTGTACAAGGCTATATCATTTAAAAGGAGACTGGCCAAATTTAAATCAGGTGTAGTTTTTAAATTTAAGGGCATAACTGAACCTTCCGTAAAGGAGCGATACATTTTGTGACATATTTGAAACAAATATTCTGGTGTCATTGCATAAAATGCATCCTTTCTTTGTGCTGATGGGTTTAAAGTCTTTATTTCCTTATGTAACTCATAATATGTTGGAGCTGCATGAGCACATTTGAGACTTCCCCAACCTCAAACTTGCCCAGAGAGCAAACATCAACTTCTGTGTCAATCTGAGCCAAATTTCATGTCAAGGCTCATCACTACTCTAATAAGCTGGGTTTCCATCTAAAAGCCAGGGACCAAACAAAAGTTTTCAGTAAAAGAGCCCACAGTGTCCAGGCCTGAAACCAGTGCATCAGATCAGCAGTGTGACTAAGAGCAGAAATTCATCCCCCAAAGTGAGACGGTCAGGCAGAGATCATCTGTAACATCCTCAGGGGTCTGATGGAAAACATTTTAAATGACCTAAACTGTGCCACACAGGAGGTTTTTGGCCATGCCAATGCAATCACTGCTCACTGTCCACCCTGAGGACATTTGGCTCCCAGCAACTTCCTCGAAATCAAACTCAAGTTGAAAGCTTGCCAACTGTAGGAGATCCAGCAAACATCACAGAAACAAGTAATCAGAAGGAGAAAGTGTTTCAGAGGTGTACATGGACATTTCCTTTAAAAGGAAACCCGCCAAATTTCATTTAGGTATGGCATTTACATTTTAAAGGCCGATGTTACCAAACTTTACGATTTAACCTTCTATAACAGACCAATATGTATTAATTGTGACAAATGTTCTATTATCACCTTATAAAGCAACCTTGCTTTCTGTTGATATTTTTAAAATCTTTATTTTCTTATGTAACTCATGCTTTTCTAAAACAATTTTTTTTAAAAAGCCTATTGTTTCGTTTATCTGTTGAGCTGCAGAACTGTAAATCTCAGATTGTTAAGTAGACAAACACCACAAAGGCAAAACAAAAAGTGTGAAATCTTTTTGCTCCACATCTGACATAAATCCAAGGAAACTTAGCACCAAAGCAGCCTGCCAAGTGCCATCTAAATTTCTTCTTTTCATCTCACTGCCTGCACTTCAAACAGCCTTCCTCTACAAGTAAACTTTTTTGCTTTTTCCGAGAAGGCAGATGAGGCAACAAGCCAAAGAGTCCAAGCCATAATGGCTGTGTGCATTAAACTGATCAAAGGGCTTCTAAGAAGGCTCCGCGTCAGGATGACTTAGCGAACCTCAGGTGAGGACCTGCGTTGAGTGGGAGCTGCCTGTGTTTTTAACATTTCGAGGATTTTTCGGCATGCAGATGAGCTGGTCAGGTGAGAGCAGCTACAGCCTGGAGGTACCAAAGCCGGTTTGATGTAAGATTAATTCCAGCTGACTGTTCTGGGAAGACGCTTGTGATGAGTGGTTCTTCTGTGAGCGCGCAAACTTCAAAGGTTTCATGTCATCTTAAAGCCAAATCTGAGAACTCAGTGTTACGTCCAAAGAAATGTTCCTTATCCCTTGGACACTTGCTGGCTCAGAAAGAACAATGTTATTTCAGGGTACAAAGACTTGAACGAAGAAAGAGAAGTGACAAAGAATCACTTGGTTAACGTAACAGTTCGATGTGAGAATCTGTCTTTTCTCATTCCTCAAGCAATATGATGAATTTTCAACAGGTTTAAGGGTCTCTGTGAGGCTTTAAAGCATCCTGAATTATGTAATAAAAAATGAGAATAAAAATGTTTAAAATGTGCATTTTTACATCAGTTTGAGTTCTTCTTATTCTCCAGTTTCTGGTGCAAAGCCACCTTTGTAAAGCTTTTATTCAGGGGTTACTTCTATCCTCTGTGAAAACTAATTACATCTATTAAAATCAAACATTTGTTTTAAGATTAAAAACACAGTCAGATAGGATCAAAAACTATTATAATTCTTATCAAGGACATTTATTTTTGTTTCCCTGGACAGTGCTTACTTGTAGCAGTATCCATTTTGGTTTTACTGCTGAAGCCTCAGATTTAGTTCAGATAAACTTTGTTGTGTATTTTTACATAAACTGTGTATTTATATGACACTGCATTTTGTCTTCAGTTGTTTCTCTACAATGAAACTGATTTGTAAACAGCCTCTAAAGAAGGAAGAACCATGGCAAGACAAACCTGCTGTAGTATTCAAAGGGCAACCCAGCTATCATTTTAAGGATTAATGCTTATGTTAAGCTTTAACAAAACACATTCAAACTAATGCACTGTTTTTACTGCCTCGGGGAAGCTGGCTGACTTTTTTGATGTGTTCAATTTCATTTCAAATAAGACACTCAAAGCTGGAAAGTCAGCTCTCTTAAGGTCCCAGCACAGCATTTCACTCAAGTTAAGGTCTGGACGTTGACTGGGCCATTGCGACACCTTCATACAGTTGGTATGAGGTGTTTGTGCTGAAATACTGGGCTCAGTTTGCACCAAACCTGGCATTTTGGCCAAACATTTCTACTTTGGCCTCATATTCAAAGGACACTATTCCAGAAGTCGTGTGTTTCTTTCAGATGTAACTTTCCAAACCTAAGCCATGCTGCAATGTTCTTTTTAGAGAGAAAAGGCTTTCATCTGTCTAACTTCAAACAAGCCATACTTGTTCAGTCATTTTCTAATTATACTGTAAAGAACTTAAACATGATAACTGGGGCCTGTAGAGTCTGACATGTAGCTCTTAGGCTCTGCATAGTCTGACCTGAATTTGCTGGGATATCCAGTCTAGTCTTGAATGTTTTCCATTTGTGAATAATCTTTCTCTCTGTATCATGGGGAACGTCCGCTCACTTTACAACAAGATCGAGGAGCTGGCAGCGCTAACCCGGGACCTGAGGGAATACCGGGAAAGCAGCCTCATGTGCTTTGCAGCCCGGAGCAAGTTC